>CAKNXH010059300.1:0-36137 GCA_932178445.1 Andricus quercusramuli | reverse complement strand
AAATTCATGGAAATCACGAAATTCATGGAATTCAAGCTATTCATGGAATCCACGGAATTAATTGATTTCATGGAATCCACGGAATTAATTGATTTCATGGAATCCACGGAATTCATGGAATTCACGGAATCAGCGGAAATCATGGAATCGAAGGAATTCATATAATGCATGTAATTCACGGAATTCACGCAATTCATGAAATTCAAGGAAATCCACGGAATTAATGGAATTCACGGAATCAACGGAAATCATGGAATTTAAGGAATTCATAAAATGCATGGAATTTACGGAATTCACGCAATTCATGGAATTCACAGAATCCACGAAATTCACGAAATTCAAGGAGTTAATGGAATTTAAGGGTTTCGTGTAATTCAAAGAATTCCTGAAATTCAAGGAATTCATGACATTCAAGGAATTCATGGAATTCACGGAATTCATGGCATTCAAGAAATTCACGGAATCCACGGAGTTTATGGAATTCACTCAATTTATGAAATTCAAGAAATTCATGGAATTCATGGAATTCAAGGAATTCATGAAATTCAAGGAATTCATGGAATTCATGGAATCCAAGGAATTCAAGGAAATCATTGAATTCATTATGATAAATTAAAATTTTAAAGCATTTTCGGGTTTCAATCGTGTGCGAAACTATGAATGTTGCTGAAGTTTCGTAAACATTGCAGTTTATTTCTTCAGGGTAGATATTTATTCAATTCGAAAGATTTAGAATTGAAAAATTGACTTGACTTCCAAAATCATCCAAATTAAAGGATGTTTTTTCATACATCTTTAGAATTGAATAGTTTTGAATTCTCAAAATTTACAATTGAAAATAAAGCAAGACTCAAGTTTCACAATTGAAAAGGCTGTAAATTTGATGACTTACATTCGAATTATCTTCAGTTTGGAAGATTTAAAATTTAAAATTTGACCTTTGATTTTCAAATTCCTCAAAACGATCAAATTTGATGAATTTTTATTCACACATCTTAAAAATTCAAGAGTGTCCAATTCGAGCTATACAAAATTGTAGAACTTTTTTTCTTTAAATTTTATTTTAATTTTTATATATATATTTTATTTTTTTTTAATTTTGAAATTTACAATAAAATGTTTTCCAAGTTTCACAGTTAAAAAAGGTGTGAATTTGATGATTTACATTCAAAATTTCTTCAGTCTGGAAGATTTATAATAGATAACTTCACTTTCGATCTTCAAAATCATCTAAGATTATGAATTTTTATTCATAACTTTGTAAAGTTGAAGAGTTTTTAATTGTAAATCCTCAACATTGAACTATTTAAAAACACTTGTAAAACTACATGATTTTAAATTAAATACGTTGAAGATTGGAGGATCTTCAATTGAAAATCTTCAAGATAAACCTTTTAAAACAAAAATAAAAATAAAGGCTGTGTCTAGTCGTCCAGACAAATTGAAATAAAAATCAAAATTAAAATTATTGAAAATTGTATGAAAGCTGACATAGCTGTTTTAATCCATATGTCAATTTAAGATTATTAATTATATTCTATAGTACTTCACATTTATGAATATTTTTCAATTTCATAAGTAGGCAATTAAACTGATGAGTTAAAGTGAACTTGAATTTGTGAAGACAAAGTGAAGTTAAAAAAAATCTGAATAACTACCTCATTTTTTATATGAATTTTTAAAAATAATTGACAATGGTTATCTTTTAGGATAGTCACCTAAAAGACGATTTCCTTGATAAATTTATCTTTAGTCGATTTCACTAAAAAAAAAAAACAATCTGTGTTCAAGCATTGTAATCGTTATAAAATTGCGTAAAAAAGTGAAATAATATAATTTAATGAGGACATATTAATAAGTAACGTCTAGCTGATTCCGGAAAAATGCGAAGCTAGTACCTTAAGAAACGAACAAATTTTTTATTTGTTCACTACAATTGTTTATAGAACATTGCTTTTTAGCAAATTTGAACTCGAAATAATGGCAAATTATATAATTCGCACATTTTCTTCTGAAAAAATCTACGCGAATTTTGAATTAACCACAAAATTATTAATTAATGCTTTTGATCAGGTAATATTTTTCCCATGAGATGGAGCTAAGTTTTAATTACATTTCAATTTTCAAACAACATACCACCTAAGATAGAGACGAATTGTATAAAATGAGCCTTTCTTCTCTGCATCATGTCATCACTACATTTTTCATTGTTTGAGTCCACTATTTCGGTGGATTTAGAATTTCTTTCCCCACATGTAAACATATTTCGTACTTTCATCTTTGTTTGATATTATCTTTAAACAAATAAGACATTGTTTAAAATATTATAATTACAGAGAATCCGTTTCGTCTAAACTATATCGAATGACTGAACATTTTTTTAGAGTCACATTATCTCTGCTTCGAATTTGCCTTTCGTTTGGAATAAGAGCGCCGACTGAAATAACGCGGTTATCTTGTCTAACTTCTTTGACTAAAGGCTTCAAATTTTTTGTGGTGGGTGAAGATGACTTTCGGTTTTTCGGAAGCACAAACAATTTTAGTGAATTTTATCAGTTTGTGTTTAATTTTAAATACTGTGAACTTCATATCTCTGTTTTATTTTTATTTACAGAATCTGAACGGCCTCTTTTCATGATATGCAGTATGCACGGGGATGTACCGGTATATATTATCAGTCATGGACGCATTATTATTATGCAATCAAGTGATCTGATGAAGGCGCGTTGACATATTGGACAAAGCCTGGTTTTTACCCCATCATTCATGGACTAGGCTGCAGAAAAGTGCATGATGAGGAGACCTACGTCTTAAGGTGGGATCCGAACCACCATAACCTCGGTAAAGGCACATAGAAAAATTTCAAGAGGTACTGGCTCAGGGATCGAACCCCGGACCTCTAAGGTGAAGTCCGAGCGTCTAACTGAGCCACCAAGGCTTATTTTTAATATTGTTTTTAAATAATGCAAATTAACAACTAAACATAATTAACTCCCAAATTCAATAAGTTTCAAAAATATAAATCATCTTAAGTTGGCCAATTGGTGTTGAAATTGTTTGAAGCTTGGTCTACACATGAAGTCCAGTGATGTCGAAAATAAGAACGAAGAGGCTGAAATTCGCCTATTGTTTAATAATATCTAATTGTAAATTGTGGTAGGACGATACAAAAGTTTTTTTTTTAGTTTCACCGACAAAAAGTACCGAGGTAGGTTCATAGCTCATAAAACTTCCAGTGAGGCATTTGTGCCACACTATTCTAGGAAGATTTTTTTGAATGTTCAAATTAATTCATTGAAAATTGATGGAATTAGGTAATTCTTTAGAAAGCGTGCGATGATACATAACAGTTCAACATATTTTTTAAAACAGTGATAGAAAATGCTGAATATTTTAAATGCAAAAGCTTTATAATATCAGAGACAGAGCTCGGAAAACGAAACTACATTCACTGAAAATTTAGTACGCAAGGGCAAATAATATAAAGTCTCAGTGACAGTCGCTGAAAATTCAAAACGCGAGAGTTTTGTATTCTATAATAAAGAGCTCAGAATTCTAAACGACAGTTTGTGGAAATTTAATAAGGATTTATCTATGGAAAAAAGTTATTTTTGACATTATTATTATTATATAACATTCACTTTTCACTATTAACTCCCTTCGATACCTTTTTTCAGCGAAAGTAAGAAAACATGGTATCGACTAGGCTCAGTTTGCAAATAAATATTATTAAACAAAAGGCGAATTTCAGATTTTGATCAGTTTGTGGGTATCAATGGACTATACTTCATATGCTTACCATGTTTCAAACAAGTTCAACAACAATTTGATAACTTATGACGATTTATATATTTTAAACTTATTGAATTTGAACGTAAAATATGTTTAGTTTTAAATTTGTATTATTTTAGGCCGTTTTTTTTACACGTGGCCTGAATTTCACCAAGAAAAAATGTCCGGCCCACTTTTAATTTTCCATGATTTGAAAGAGTTCGAAAAAAGCTATTTTTTGAAATAGAATTTTTTTAAAATATGGGGTTTCTTTCAAAAAATCAATTTCAATATTCATTTAAAAAAAATGAAGAATACAAAAATATATATATCGTTATTATAGTCCTAAATGACATGAAGAGAGCTTTCCAAAACACCAAAATAAAAGTCCATTCGGATCATCCTAAAAGAAGTTACACTAATGTGAAGGCGAAGAAACGCGCGAAAAAGTGGAAACTTCAGTCCCCTGTATATTGACAGTCAAAGCAGAAACCACCATTGTTTTTGTGCCCCTTTTATGATCATTTTTTGATTTTCATTCACAAACATATTTTCCACAACACAGCAGTAGTATATTATTTTCCACGACACAGCAGTAGTATATATTCAAATACTCGCAATAATTACTATTATTATATGTGAAAAACTGTTAACCTCGCTATTAATTTCTTCAGAAAAAAAATTTATTAACATATTAAAAAATTAATCCGACTCAACCCGGTTCAATCCGAACCAAATTTTCAATCCAAATAAATCCGAATAAATCCGAACTCGGATTGACCTATTAATTTATAGAACACGGATTTTAAATCCTTTCGTTTACACAATAATATGCTGCAACGTTTAAAGTTTTACGCTTTATATAATGAGAAAAAATTCTGTTAGATGTGAGTGAATAAAATTTTTTTGTTGCATAGTACGAATCCTGGAAGGACAAACAAATTAATCCTCACAAAACTTTTATTTGCTTTGGAAGTATAATTTGGAATTCATGTACGATGTTATGTGTTGATGATTAATAGCTTATGGAGTACAATATGTTTACGGAGTACCATTTGAAGATGGTTGCATATGTTATTTTCAAAAATGAGCCACTATGATTAAAAAATTTCTGAGGATAAGTTTGCATAGCCAAAAAGCCGCACACTATTCTTTCGAGAATTCTTACATTCGGTTATAGCCTTTTTCATTCATTCAGTATCATACATCACCATTTTAAGTTTGTTTACTTTTGATAGTATTTCACTAATATTTTCCTAGCTCCTTCTTCTCTTCTTTTGAAAAAATGAAACCATGGTGTCTTTAAAATAAATGGAAACATGCATAATCCAATGATTGATATAGAAATCATAACAAGCTTAATTTTCGTATCAGATAAGAAAGCTCTTAGTGTTCTGATAAGAAAACAACCAGCATTTATGCAAATATTGTCCAGAGATAGAAAAGCGCCTGTTATACGAGTATTTTTATCAGAAACTTCACCCATGTAGACTGGAAGACCAGTTTCTAGTGGTTTGGGTACGATCTAATATTCGCGTCTGATAGCTGCAACGACATCACACAATGGTGATAAGAGGTGCAGGATTTTCGTAGAATAGCACGTTGCGATTCGTTTAGTGTGGTCAGAAATTAGATGATTCGCTTGTCCATGTTACTTGGAAGTGATTATAAAAAAAGACAGCCGTCAGATTTTAAAAGTCATCCGTAATACTAAGAAGGACAAATATTGTATCTACACTCAGACGCCGAGCAAATAAAGATAAATACAAATCTGTAGATACCATATTGTTATATAAACAGGATTACGGCGGGCCTATCTAAGTGAATGTAATTGTAGAACTTATAAGAAATTCAATCTTTGGGAAAGAGATACCTATAGCAACCTTTGACGTGGGTTGGATGTTGACCAGGTGCCAATCCTTATTAGCATATTTTTCGTAGCTTGGCGTTTTTTACTGATTGTTCAAAAAATTTGAAAGTAAACTCCAGGTTTCAAACAAGGAAATAAGTATCAAACTTTTCCAGTGAAAATGGGATTACTCCTCAGAGCTCTAGAATCTACAAGTTTTTCGAACAAATGATGCTTCTTCTGAGACTGACCACGACAATAGCAGAAGTGGGATCTACTTTACCCAAAATCTCTGATGAATCTATAAATTTATTTTGCTTTAGATTGATCTCGATCGCCAGACATATCACGATTTCACATATTGAGCGTTCTTATTGAATTGACAACGTTCGCGCTGTTTTTAGGATAGGTAATGTGTGAAGTGCGCTGTGTGTGAATGAGTGTAGAATTAAATTATTAAGAATAATTATATTAATCAAACTCAAATAAGTCTTCGGATCGCAGCGTTAATTAAAATCAATGAAATACTTTGCAGTATTCTAAATATTAGGAGAATGCATCTCCTGCTCCCAATGCGAGCTACGATTATACTGCATAGTAGAGTATAGTAGTACTGCATTATAAAATAACTCCACTTACCTGTTATTAGTCGCCATAAAGATTAAAATGAAGTGAGTTGTCAAGTCAAATGGAAAATGAAATATATCGTTACGAATTGTTTCTCTCTATTAAAACATTAGGTAATCTGAATTGGACTGTTTACATTTACAACCAAAATCACTATTCCCAATCATATGGTTATGAGACAAATTATATTAAAACGCATAAATTGGACTAACAAGTATTGTCTCTAGATTTTTTATTTTTCCCTCTCATTAAAACTAAGACTTGCTCTAAATTTTTGCCCTTAGTTTCAGGCATGGTGAACCAAATAATAATCGGTCCAGTAATGAAAAAACTAGCAAAAAGCCAAAAGCTGGTGTAAATACCAGCTGCATGGTTTACAACTGGCATCAAAAGTTTTGCCAGAAATCCTCCTAATGATACAACAATTCCTCCGCCAATTAGAGCAGCTCCTTTAGCATTCACAGAGAATAATTCTCCTGCGTAGATATATGGCAAAGAGCCAATTCCAATATTACACACAATGAAAAAGAATATCAAACTAGTTAGAGGTACCCAGGCAAACAAAGAAACGTCTGTTTTGATAAAATATTTCATGAAGAAGAAGAGACCAACAACTCCTAAACTAACTGTAGACAATATTCCAGACAGTAAATAAGTTTGTCTTCGACCATAACGTTCTGTTAATAAAGAAGATGGCAAACCACCAAATATCTGGAATCCCATCAGTATCATCGTTTCATATTTTGGTGCAAGAGGTGAATTGTTATAGCTTAAAATTTCTTGAGCATATCCTCTGATGGCAAAATATCCAGAAAAACAATAAGTAAACTGCACAATGACGAAAATAATGAAAGCTTTTCTGCTATCTCTGTCAGCATAGATATCTTGTAAACTATTCTTTTTCAGGCTTTTATTTTCCTCAATGGCATTCTTCATCCTCTGAATGTCTTCCATAACCATTTCAGGTTTTTCCACAGAAGAAAGTTTCATTAGTACATCTATAGCTTCTTTGTCACGTCCTTTCATCAAGTAATAGTACGGAGATTCAAATGCAAAGAGAAATAAAAGGACTCCAATAATTGGTAATGAAATCATTACGAGATTCATTGTATGATAAGGTAGAAAAGCTCCGGCACTTACCATCATGAAACAGCCGATGTTTGAGCTAATCTTCATAAAGCTTAAGAATACTCCTCTGATGTTTTTTCCAGAGACTTCACCTATGTACACTGGTACGACGATGCCATTACCTCCATAGCCTATTCCAGTAATAATTCTTCCTATTAATAGGAAAGGGAAGTTGCGTGCCAGAATAATAAAAAGCCAAGATATCAGTTGAATTATTCCGAATAACAATATGGTATACTTTCGGCCTATTTTGTCCATAATTGTGAAGCAAATAAGCAGCCCAAGTATGGCAGAAAGATTACCAACAGCCGCTAGCCATGGTGCCTGTGTAAATGTCACAGGAATGTCTGATTCCTCACTTTCTAGGTAGAGTAGGGCAGGTGATGCCCAAGACATGAATGCTCCTGTGTCCATCCTTAAAATGTAGCCTGTAAAAGATATATTTCCTTTGAGACTCACTTTTTTCGATAATTAAATTTTTAATTATTTTCATGGTTATCCGTTAGAAGACTATATGTTTGAACACTAAATTTCTTCATTTTTTAAAGATTGCATTGGAGAAGTTCCGTAAAAAAGAGCTAATTACATCTACAGTTCATTCTTGAGAATATGAAATTGTCACATTTCCAGTCACGAATTCAAGTATTAACTAGAATTGAATTGAATTATCTGCAAAGTTCTGAAAAATAAATCAACGTGAACATCTTTCTTGTTCACAATTAAAAAATTTGCAATTGCAAATCCATAAAATTGAATAAGTTTAAATTTTAAAATCTTCAAACTTAAACTATCCCGAAAAAAATCATACAAAATTGCATAATTTCCTGTTATAAGTATTGAATATTGAACAGTATTCAATTGCAGATATTTCAAATCGAAGACTTTTAAATTGCAAATCATTAACATTTGAAAATTTTCAATTGAATATGTAAATTTTCAAAATTGAATAATTTGAATTTTTATAGCTTCAAAATTCAAGAGATCTCAATAGTAACCCTTCGAAATTGTAGACCTCTGGATTGCATATCTTTACAATGGAAGAGATTTTAATTTTGGGAATTTACAATTAATAATTGTGTAATTTGGATGCTTTACATTCAAAATTTATTCAGTCCAGAAGATTCAGAAGTGGAAGCTGGACATTTGGCCTTCAAGAAGGTCAAAATTTAGTAATTTGTTTTTAAACGCCTTCAAAATCGAACAATGTTCATTTACCGTAAAACGGGGTGAGTCTCTCATATGGGGTGAAGTTGCGCACCAATGAATTCGCATCAAATAAACTTCAAAATAAAGTTTGACAGCTCTATTAATTAAAAAATTCAATAATCATTCATAATTTGCCCTGGGAAATTTGAAATTGAATTTTCAAATATTAATTGAAAGCTGAGCAAATTTACCCTACATAAGCGAATTTACCCCGTTTTACGATATAACTCTTCAAAATAGTAGAACTTTGAATTGTACATCTTTAAAATTCAAAAAATGTGAAAGATTTTGCAAGTTTGAAATTTAAAAATTAAGTAATTTTGATGCTTTAAATTGGAAATTTCTTCAAGTTGAAAGATTAAAAATTGAAAACTTGACTTTTGATTTCCAAATTCATCCAAATGATCAAAGATGAATTCTTATTTATACATCTTCAAAATTTGAGAGTTTTTGGTTATATCTATCCAAAGTTGGAGAACTTTGAACTGTTAATGTTCAAAATTGAAGATTTTTAATTTTGAAAATTTACAATTACAAGTTTTACAAGTTACAACTTTTAATAATAAAAATTCTTTAATTCTGATAAATCACATTCGAGATTTTTTCAATCTGGAAGATTTGTAATTGAAAAATTGACTTTATTTTAAATACCATTTAAATTAATTAACGTTTTTCATACATCTTCGAAATCAAAGTTTTCAATTTCTTAAATTTACAATTAAAAATAATGCAAGTTTCAAGTTTTACAATTAGAGAAGCTGTAATTTTAAGGATTTATATTCGAAATTTCGTTAGTTTAACAAATTTAGAATTGGTTACTGAACTTTTGTTCTTCAAAATTATCAAAGATTACAAATTTTCATTGAAAAATTCTTAAAATTGAAGAATTTTCGATTGTAAATCTTCAACCTTGAACTATTTGAAAAAAAATGGAAAACTACATGATTTCGAAGTATACACATTAAAAATTGAAGGATAATTTATTTTTGCTAGTTAAAATCAACCTGAATTAGCAGAAACAGAGTTAAGTCATTTGAAAATTAAGTAACTTCTTTATTTTGTAACAAGAATCCTTAAAAACAATTGACAATTTGTATCTTTAAGGATAGTCTTCTGAAATAATATTTCCTTGATGAACTTATCTTTGCTTGATTTCACACAAAAAAATCAATCTGCTTACTAGCATCATAATTGTAAATTTGGTTGTAAAATTGTTTACGAGGAGGATTTTTCTTTCATTTTCATTTAAAAAAACCTTAGCGAATTTTCAATTTGCAGAAAATTATTCAGTAACCCATTCAATCCGTTAAACTTTTTATTTTTTTATTTTAATTTTCAAACAACGTACCACCTAAGATAGAGATGAATTGTAGACAATGAGCCTTTCTTCTCTGCATTATGTCATCACTACATTTTTAATTACTTGAGTCGACTATTTCGGTGGATTTCGAACTTTTTCCCCCACATATTAACAATTTTTGTATTTTCATCTTTGTTCTATATTATTTTGAAAAATATGAGAAATAGTTAAAAATATTATAACTACAGAGATTCCGTTCCGTGTAAAGTATATCGAAAGACTGAACACTTTTTTTTAGAGTCACATTATCTCTGCTTCGAATTTGTCTTATATTTGAAATAAGAGTGCAAAATGAAATACTCTGTTATCTTGTCTAATTTGTTTCACATCGGTCTGTGTTTAATTTTAAGTACTGTGAACTTCAAATCTCTGTTTTATTTTTGTTTACAAAATGTGAATGGTCTCTTTTCATGATATGCAGTATCATTATTCATTAAATAGAATTCATTCGCAATTTACGAAATTCTGAATAATGTTCAATCCATATTACGAGAGATAAATAAAAAATTAATGAAATACTTCCTTCACCTGATGTACCAAAATAAATTAATATCAATCACTAGGGTGCTAGTGGCGCAAGAATTAGACTTTCGATTTTTGAATGATCGATCTTCTCAAACTTTTTCGTTTTTTGAAAAATAAGTTTCTTTTTTTTTTCTTCAAATCAGTCAACGTTGAATCTAAAATAAGGGGAGATTGAATAAATAAGCGACATATTGCAAACGGTTTTGAAAAACTAGAATTTTCTCCACCTTTCTTATCAGAAGACGCAGTTGAATGATTATTAGTCGTTTGAATAATTGCAAAATATTTTCCACGGAAAATTTTACTTTTAGCATCCATTAACTGCGTCAATAATTCGAGAAAATAGTACATTTTAAAGTTTTACATGGGTAAAAATTGTTAGAACAATTGGGAACAATTGGGAAGAATTTGGGAACATCCAGATCCAAATCGATTTTACATAAAAAAAGTTTGTTCCCTTGAATGAAAGAATATAATATACTAAATTTTCCTCACACACTACCTCCAAAAAACTATTAAAACTTCACCTTTTTCAATCGAACACTCTCAGATTTTACATTTGGTCTACATTCGACCGCATATCATTTGACCAATCCCAATGGATTACAGATCTTTCCACTCAAAAACAAGAAATAAAATTTGAAAAATTTCTTCCAGTAAAGCACGCACCATTAACTAACACAGTAAAAAACATCTCTAACCATCTTCTCGGCAATGAAATGATTCCAGCCTTATGTAAAGAACATAAATTTGCAGTAGCTCCCTCCAAAATCCCGAAAGAAGAAATTTTTAGTAATTTGGAATCCACAATATATACACTTCCACCCTAAAAATCAAATGACATACGGAGTAGGACGGTCAACATCTTTTGCCAAGCCCAACTTCCCTCCTCAATCTTAACAAAACAAGAAAAAACAGCAATAAAAGAAATCAATCAGAATAAAGACATCATAATATTACCCGCAGACAAAGGCAACACAACAGTAATGATGAATGAAGAAGACTATAACAACAAAATCATGGACCTTTTAACTGACGATACATATAAAAAAATTAAAAAGACCCCACGAAAACAATAGTCAGAAAAACAAAAAGCCTCCTTAAAGACTCAAATCTTGACAGCTATACAATATATGAATTAAAACCTACTGATCCCATCTCTCAAAAACTTTACGGACTCCCAAAAATTCACAAAAACAACATCCCACTCAGACCGATCGTCAGCGCAATAAAGTCACCAACTTACAACCTAGCACGCTTTCTCGCCAAAAAACTAAATCCTTTCACAGGAAATTCTATCACATACGTACAAAACTCTTTGGACTTCATCAGAAAGATGCAACAGATTCAAATTCAACCCCAAGACATCCTAGTATGTTTCGACGTAGTATCTCTCTTTACGAAAGTACCAATCTCTGATACAATCGATATTATTAAATCCTTTGCAAACTTCTCCTCCGAACTCACACCTTTGATAGAACACTGTCCTTATAATATTTAATTCTCTCTCAATAACCAATTCTACGAGCAAACCTCAGGAGCAGCAATGGCATCTCCAATCTCACCTGTAATAACCAACACCTTCATGGAAAATCTAGAAACTAAAATCTTTAACAAATCCAAGCTTACACCGGAATTTTGGAGCCGTTACTTTGACGACACTCTTGTTATCTGGAGACATGGACTGGATGAACTACACAAGTTCTTCAATTTCATCAATCAGTTACACCCTATGATCAAGTTCATCATGGAAATGGAACAAAACGGAAAATTGCCTTTTCGGATGCTCTAGTTTACAAAAGATCAAATAACACATTAGGACATGAAGTTTACAGAAAACCTACCCATACAGACAGATGCCTACATGCCTTCTCCCACCACCACCCATCTCAAAAGCAATTAGTCATCAACTCCTTGGAATACAGAGCTGTCTCTATACCAGATAGAGACAACTTACAAAAGAAACTACAAAATGCCAAACAAATTCTAATACGAAACATTTACACAAACAAACAAATTAATAAAGCAATACAAAAATACACTCAAAAAAACAAGTCAACACAACCTACTAAAGAAATAGAGAGAAAAACGACCACCATCCTACCCTACATTCAAGGTATCACAGAACAAATAGGAAGAATTCTCAACAAACACAACATCCAAACTATATTTAAGACACCTGCGAAAATAAGACAATTTCTGAACAACCCTAAAGATAGAAAGGCACCTTTCTATGATCCGGGAGTGTATAAAATCCCTTCTTCTTCCGGCAAAGTCTATATTGGAGAAACCGGGAGGGCTGTGAGCCAACGTATAAAGGAACATGTGAGTAAAGTCAGGCTGAAACATTTCACGCAATCAGCACTAGCTGAGCATCATATCGAAACAGGACATAGCATCTTATATGACAAAACAACCATCATCGCAAAAACGTACGATATTTTTCCAAGAAAACATAGAGAAGCAATCGAAATCTTAAAACACCCTAATAACATCAATAGGGACAATGTATATAATAAAAATCCGAATTGGCTTTCCGTTCTCCTGGGTTGTTTAATAAAAAAGACTTGATTAGCCAATCAAGTTCCACCAGTTCTCACCGTGGAGCGCTCTGGCCAATCACAGTTATCGTAGCGGATACATATATAAGAGCAACATAACCTGAAACTTCAGTTTCAGGTCAGTCCTGAAGAAGTGACCTGCAATGTTCAGGAAACGTCAGCAACATTCATAGTTTCGCACACGATTGAAACCCGAAAAAGCTTTGAATTTTAAATTTTATTTTATCAAATGAAAATTGTTCAAATAATTGCAAACTGTCTTTGATAAAGATTTCATAAAGATTATTCATGAACAGCATTATTCATGTATTAATTTAATACAATGTTCTAAGCAATCGTCTGGATGTGTGTGTGTGTGTGTGTGTGGAAGAGTGCGTGGATGTGTGTATGTGTATGTATGTCACACATTTTTGTGAACACGATAACTTGGAAACGGTTGCAGATAAATTTATGAAATTTGGAGCGCTTGTTTTTACCACTAATATCTTGAAACTGACGAGAGGATTTCTACAAATATTTATTGCATTTTTTTAGCACTCAATAATATTTTTAAAATCGGTTTTCTATAGCAAAACTTTTTTCAGTAGCATAATTCAAAGTTGATGCAAGAATATAAAAGATTCCTTGGTTCGAGACGAATCGATTGACCCACAATATTAATACATGATATTAAAGAGTAGAGAAGAATCTGGATAGCTTTTCCTAATCCGACTTTCATGGCCTCAATACAGGAACACAGTAGCTCCACAGAAAAAACCGAAGATAAACTTTACATCGATTTCCGACGAAAGATTCTTCGCAACAAAAATTAACTTCACAGGATAAGCTTTACGCAAATATCGGCTAAACTTTCTTTTGTTTTTCCATGACGAACACATTTATTTTGAAAGACGCGAAGTTAGCTGAACAAAACTTTATCGCTCTAAAAAATTTCCTGCAACAAATTTTATTCTTAGTTTTTGCTGTATCGAGAGTGGGCTTTTATCTTATCTCCAAATAGTGATTAGGATTTTATATTTGATATAAGAAAAAATGATTTCTACCAAGGTGTCTGTTTGTAGTCTGTAGTCTTCAGTGTGTCTGTAGTCTGTCTGTAGGCACGATAACTTTCGAAAAAATTATCAGATTGGATTGAGCTTTGGCAAATTTTTTCAAGTCCTAAAAGAAAATGACAAGTTCGTTAGCCAGTTCATTTTGATGGAGATTCAAAAAGTTAGAGCATTTTTAAAATTTTTGAGATAATTTTTTTCTCAAAATTTCCAAATTCTATGTACAGCAATTCGTAGTACTAAGATGATAAAAGGCAGCAGTCGATACAGGATTTAACTTTTCATGTTTCGCTTTTCAATTTGTATAATTTCACTCAGTATTTTTTCGGCAATTTTCGCGTATTATGTGGAAAATGGTAAACTTACAAGAAGCGAAAAACGATGATTTGGTAAAGAAATGGAATTCGAGGAGGAAATTCTATATGCATACGAGCTAAGAAAAACAAAATTTTGTATTTAATCTAACTTTAGATAAAATTCAAAATTTGAATGTTATTGAAGGAGATGAAAAGAACACAGGAAATAATGACGGATCCAATCACGAAAGTACTTGTGAATATTGAAGGAATTCTATAAATAACTGCACCTTTTAATAACGGCAACATTATTTTCACCAAAAACACCGATGATGCAAAGATAATTCGCTCAACGACCGATCTTCTTTTACTCGCGATTTCAACACTTTTTTCAGTTTCTTCTTCTCGTGTCAGTTTCGAATCCTTTCCACGCTTGAGATCATTCAATATCGGAGAATAGGTTTTATGATAATATAAAATAGCTTTATGAAAAAAAAGTTTGTCCGCTTCGAACGTAAACGAGGAGCGAGAAGTGCTCAGTTGCTAACTGCGCACTTCTTTTGTCCACGATACCTTACATTTCTGCAACCATTGAGGAATTTTAGGAAACTCTTCGTCATTGTCAGATACCGTTTTTGAATGTGTATAAAAATGTTGTGAATTTACTATAAAAGTTACTGAACTTCATTTTCAGCAACCTCATCTCATTTTCAAAAATGAATTTTAAGAAGAAAAACAATCCAACAATTTCTAATGCAAGTGCATAAAGTGATACAGATCATGAATAATTTTCCCTTCGTCCGTACACGAAAAAAATTTATCCGTAAAAAAAGTCACGAACTAGTAGTAAATAATCTGCGAACTTTGAGAAAGAATTGACGAACTCGATGTGAAAATTCTAAAACGGTTTATCGCTTTTTTACGTGAATAACTACAAAAATATTACGAGTGATTAGGAAATGATTCTTGCAGCACTCACGAGCTTGTCCGACAAATCTGGGAACTGTAAAGTAGGTTCGCTTGTGCGTTGCGAGTTTATAAATTAATATAAATTGAATCACACAAATAAAATTTTTCCGATTTATGTTTTCGTCTGAAATTTCCAGGAACTGTTCTGGGAAAATTCGAACTTTCTGTAAAAAACTTCGAAATTTATCCGTACATTCCTGATAGAAATGAGGATGTAATGTTTTATTTTTTTATCTTGTATCCGAAACCTAGCTACGAGCTCGAGAATTTTTCACGGATGAATTTTTTCCGTGTGATAATTTATGATGTTGAAGACGGTAATCCAGAAAACATTTGTACTTTTGTGATAAAGATGGTTGCGTATGCTAGTTTTAAAGATGAGCCACTATAACTAAAAAATTCTTCAGGATAAGTTTGAATAGCCAAAAAGCCGCATACTATTCTTTTGAGAATTCTTACATTCAGTTATAGCCTTTTTCATTCTTTCGATATTATACATCACCATTTCAAGTTTCATCACTATTGATATTATTTTATTAATTTTTTCACAGCATCTTTTTCTCTCCCTTAAAAAAATGAAACCATGGTGTCTTTAACTTAAATGGAAACATATATAATCCAATGATAGGTATGGAAATCATAACAAGCTTAATTTTAGTATGATTTCTCGGCCGTATTTAATTGGACGTCATTGTAGAACCTATAAAAGAATTTAATCTTTGGGAAAGGTATAACTATAGCAATCTTTTACGTGGGTGGAATGTCGACCAGGTATCAATCCTTAGCAGTATATTTTTCGTAGATTGGATTTTTTTCCTGATTGTTCAAAAATTTGAAAGTACATCTTCTAAACCAACATAAACTTTAAAACAACCGTTTAATTCAATGGGATTACTCCTCAGAGCTCTAGAATCTACAAGTTTTTCGAACAAATGATGTTTCTTCTGAGACTGACCACGACGATAGCAGAAGTGGGATCTACTCTACCCAAAATCTCTGATTAATATATAAATAAATTTGTTTTGCTTCAGATTGATCTCGATCGCCAGACATAGCACGATTTCACATATTCAGCGTTCTTATTGAATTGACAACGTTCGCGCTGTTTTTAGGATAGGTAATGTGTGAAGTGTGCTGTGTGTGAAGAGTGAAGAAATGAGTGTAGAATTAAATTATTGAAAATAATTACATTAATTAAACTCAAATCAGCCTTCGGATCGCAGCGTTAATTGAAATCAATGAAATACTTTGCAGGAGTCTAAATATTAGGAGAATGTATCTCCTGCTCCCAATGCGAGCTACCATTATACTGCATATCCGAGATCCAATTATAAAATAACTCCACTTACCTGTTATTAGTCGCCATAAACATTAAAATGAAGTGCGTTGTCAAGTCAAATGGAAAATGAAATATATCGTTATGAATTGTTTCTCTCTATTAAAACATTAGGTAATCTGAATTGGGCTGTTTACATTAACAACCAAAATCACTATTCTCAATCATATAATTATAACACAAATTATTTTGAAACGCATAAATTGGCCTAACATATATTGGCTCTTGATTTTTTATTTTACTCTTTCATTAAAACTAAAATTTGCTCTAAATTTTTTCCCTTAGTTTCAGGCATGGTGAACCAAATAATAATCGGTCCAGTAATGCAAAAACTAGCAAAAAGCCAAAAACTGGTGTAAACACCAGCTGCATTGTTTATAATTGGCAACAACATTTTTGCTAAAAATCCTCCTAATGATACAACAAGTCCTCCGCCAATTAGAGCAGTTCCTTTAGCATTCACAGAGAATAATTCCCCTGCGTAGATATATGGCAAAGAGCCAATTCCTATATTACACACAATAAAGAAAAATATCAAACTAGTTAGAGGTACCCAGGTAAACGAAGAAACGTCTGCTTTGATAAAATATTTCACGAAGAAGAAAACACCACCAACTCCTAGACTACCTGTAGACAATATTCCAGACAGTAAATAGACTTGTCTTCGACCATAATTTTCTATCAATAAAGAAGATGGCAAACCACTAAGTATCTGGATTCCCATCAGTATCATCGTTTCATATTTTGGTTCAAGAGGTGAATTGCTATAGCTCAAAATTTCTTGAGCATATCCTCTAATGGCAAAATATCCAGAAAAACAATAAGTAAACTGCACAATGGCAAAAATAATAAAAGCTTTTCTGCTACCTCTGTCAGCATAGATCTCTTGTAAGCTATTCTTTTTTAGGCTTTTATTTTCCTCAATGGCATTCTTCATTCTCTTAATGTCTTCCATCACCATTTCAGGCTCTTCTACAGAAGACAATTTCATTAGTACATCTGTAGCTTCTTTGTCACATCCTTTCATCAAGTAATAGTACGGAGATTCAAATGCAAAGAGAAATAAAAGGACTCCAATAATTGGTAATGAAATCATTACGAGATTCATTGTATGATAAGGTAGAAAAGCCCCGGCAGTTACCATCGTAAAACAGCCGATGTTCGAGCTAATCTTCATAAAGCTTAAAAATACTCCTCTGATGTTTTTTCCAGAGACTTCACCTATATACACAGGTACGACGATGCTATTGCCTCCATATCCTATTCCAGAAATAATTCTTCCCATTAATAGGAGAGGGAAGTTGCGGGCCAAATTGATAAATAGCCAAGACATCAGTTGAATTAGACCGAATAACAATATGGTATACTTTCGGCCGATTTTGTTCATGATTGTGGAACAAAGAAGCAGTCCAAGTATGCCAGAAAGATTACAAACAGCCGCTAGCCATGCTGCCTGTGGAACTGAAACAGGAATGTATGATTCCTTACTTTGTAGGTAGGGTATGGCAGGTGATGCCCAAGACATAAATGCTCCTGTGTCCATCCTTAGAATGTAGCCTGTAAAAGATATATTTTCTTTGAGACACACTTTTTTCGATAATTGAATTTTTAATTATTTTCATGGTTAGCTTTTCTTAATTTCTTCATTTTTTGAAGATCGCATTAGAGAAGTTTCGTAGAAAAAGAAGCTAATTACAGCTACAGTTACTTCTTGAAAATATGAAATTGTTGCATTTACAGTCATGGATTCAAGTATTAACTAGAATTAAATCGAATCATCTACAAAGTGCCGAAAAATCACTATCCTGATTGTAAACAATTGAATAATTTGCAACTGAAAATCCATAAAATTGAATAAGTCAAAATTTTTAAATCTCCAAAATTGAACTATTCCAAAAAATCATTAAAAACTGCATAATTTTTTATTATGAACATCAAATACTGAAGAGTATTCCATTGCAAATATTTCAAATCCAAGTCTTTTATATTGCAAATCACTAAACTTTCTATAATTTGGATGTTTTACATTCGAAATTCATTCAATTCAGAAGATTTAGAAGTGAAAACTGGACATTTGGCCTTCAAGAACGTCAATATTTAGCAATTTGTTTTCAAACATCTTCAAAATTGAACAATTTTCATCTACTGTAGAACGGGGTGAAGTCTCTCATGTGGGATGATGTTGCTCACCAATGAATTCGAATCAAATAAATTTCAAAATAAAGTTTGACAGCTTCACTAATTAAAACAATCAATAATCTCCTGTAATTTGCCCTAGGGAATTTGATATTGAATTTTCAAATATAAATTGGAAGCTGAGCAACTTTACCCTCCATAAGCGACTTTACCCCGTTTTTCGGTATAACTCTTCAAAATTGTAGACCTTTGAATTGTAAATCTTCAAAATTCAAAAAATTTGAAAGATTATGCAAGCTTGAGGTTTCGAAATTGAAAATTCAATAATTTTGATGCTCCCAATTGAAGATTTCTTCAATTCGGAAGATTTAGAATTGAAAACTTGACGTTTGATTTTCAAATTCATCAAAATGATCAAATTTTGTGAATTTTTATTTAAATTCATATTTAAAATCCCAGCGTTTTTAGTTATATTTCTCCAAAGTTGTACAACTTTGAACTGCAAATGTTCAAGATTTAAGAGTTTTTGTTTTGACAATTCACAATTACAAGTTTTGCAAGTTTCAACTTTTACTATTGACAATTCTTCAATTCTGGTGATTGACATTCGAGATTTCTTCAATTTTGAAGATTTATAATTGGAAAATTGCTTTCATTTTAAAGATCGTTCAAATTGAGGAATGTTTTTCATAAATATTTAAAATTAAGGTTTGCAATTTCTTAAATTTGGAATTAAAAATAATACAAGTTTCACAATTAGAGAAACTGTAAATTTTAGGATTTATTTTCGAAATATCGGTAGTTTAGAAAATTTAGAATTGGTTACTAAAGTTTTCTTTTTCAAAATTTTTGAAGATTACACATTTTTATTTATGAATTTTTAAAATATAAAAGATTTCGATTGTAAATCTTCAACCTTGAACGATTTCAAAAAAAATGGAAAACTACATGATTTCGAAGTATACACATTAAAAATTGAAGGATAATTTATTTTTGGTAGCTAAAATCAACCTGAATTTGCAAAGACAGAGTGTAGTCAATAAAACTTTAGGTAACTTCTTTATTTCGTAACAAGAATTCCTAAAAACAATTGACAATTTTTATCTTCAATGATAGTCTTCTAAAGGACTATTTCCTTGATTACCTTATCTTTGCTCAATTTCACAAAAAAAAATGTGTGCGTACTAGCATCATGATTGTAAATTTGTTAAACTTTTTCACAATATATATAGAGCTGAGTCCTAATTATATTTTAATTTTTAAACAACGTACCACCTAAGATAGATATGAATTGTATAAAATGGGCCTTTCTTTTCTGTATTAAGTCATCACTACATTTTTCATTACTTAAATTGACTTTTTCGGTAGATTTCAAACTCTTTCCCCCACATATCAATAAATTCCGTATTTTCATCTTTGTTCGATATTATTTTTAAACATATGAGGAATAGTTTAAAATATTATAACTAGAGTGATTCCGCTTCGTGTGAAGTATATCGGAAGACTGAACATTTTTTTTTTAGAGTCACATTATCTCTGCTTTCGAATTTGAAATAAAAGTGCGAAATAAAATACTTTGTTATCTTGTCTAATTTGTTTTACTAAAATCTTTAAATTTTTTATGGGTCGGGTAAAGATGACTTTGGGACTTTAGAAAACCCAAGCAATTTTAGTGAATTTTATCGGTCTGTGTTCAACATTTATGACTGTGAACTTCAAATTTCTGTTTTATTTTCGTTTACAAAATCTGAACGGTCTCTCTTCATGATATGCAGTATCATTTTTCATTAATAAGAATTCAGTCACAATTTACGAAATTCTGAATAATGTCCAATCCATATTACGATAGATAAAAAAAAAAAAATTGATTAGCATTTCGAACTCGAAAGTTCATTGCCTCACTCTACCCGATTCGGGTAGTGTTTCTAGGAGGATAAATACTACCAGTGTGGGTCCACCACACCCACGGCGGGTCAACAACACGCAGTATTCCCCGAACGGTCACCCATCCAAGTACTAACCGCGCCCAACACTGCTTAACTTCAGTGATCTAACGGGAACTGGTGTTTTCAGCGTAGTATCGCCGTTACGATAGATAAATAAAAAATGAATAATATAATTTCTTCACCTGATGTACCAGAGTAAATTAATATTATTCACAAGGGTGCTAGTATCCCGAAAATTAGACTTTCGTTTTTTGATGATCGATCTTCTCAAAATTCTCAGGCGGAAAAATTCTATATAGTTTATACATAATGTATTATGTATAGGCACTATATAATAGGAACATAATATTTCTTCATATATACGTTGTTGGACACGATTTAAGTATGTCATTGAGTTCGGACGGTATGAAGGTGCGTAATATCGGTACTCCTCCGGAAGTGAAAACGACCCCGGTGTACCCAATTATGCACCAGGTTGCTAAAAGCATCGTCTACAGGAATTTTCTCAAAATTTCAAGTTCGATGATAAAAAGGTCAAATTCCAATGTTGTTGCGCCAGCCTTAGTGTATCTGATCATGCACCAGGGTCGGTGCAACTACATTGGAATCCGGTCTGTTTATCATCGAACTTCAAATTTTGATATAATTCCTGTAGACGATGCTTTTAACAACCTGGTGCAGGATCAGGTACACCAGGGTCGGCGCAACTACATTGGAATTTGATCCGCTTATCATCGAAGTTTAAATGTTGAGAAAATTCCTGTAGACGATGCTTTCAGCAACCTGGTGCATGATTAGGTACACCAGGGTTGGCGCAACGACATAGGAAATTGATTTGTTCATCATCGAAGTTTAAATCTTGAGAAAATTCCTGTAGAAGATGCTTTTATCAATCTGGTGCATGGTCAGGTGATTTGCTCATCATCGAAATTTAAATGTTGATAAAATTCCCGTAGAAGATGCTTTTAGCAATCTGGTGCATGGTCAGGCACACCAGGGTCTGCGCAACTACATTTGACTTCGATCTTTTCATCAACGAACTTTGAATTTTGAGAAAATTCCTGTAGACGATGCTTTTAACAACCTGGTGCATGATTAGGTACACCCGGGTCGTTGTCACTTCCGGAGGAGTACCGATATTATGCACCTTTATACCGTCCGGACTCAATGACATACTTAAATCGTGTCCAAGAAGGTTAATATATGAAGAAATATTATGTTCCTATTATATAAATTGTGAATCGCCGATTATGTATAAAATATATATAATTTATTATATAGTGTCTATACATAATACATTATGTATAAACTATATAGAATTTTTCCGCCTGGGTTGTTGGTTTCTTGAAAACAAATTTCGTTTTTTTTTCTTAAAATCGGTCAAATTTGATCCGTGCCCCCTTTAAATCGTGAAAAGTTGCTATTTTTCGAGATAAGTGTTACAGTTGATGAGTGTTAAGGGTAATTTTTTAAACATATTTGGTAATTAATTAAACTATTTTCATTTGCTTAAAAAACTTTACTCCTGTAAATCCATAAGAATGATTATTTTCTGGCATCAATGACACAATTAACGAATGGTATAGCAATACTTAATTTTTTAGGATATTCGAAAATTAAATAACAAATTCATGTCCTGTTTAACGAGAAAATATATTATTTTTTTGGAATTAATGACGCTGTTAATGATCGTTAAGAGTGATATTTTTTGTGAAAGATGATTTTAAATTATTGAAACAGTATTTTCTTATCTCACGGAAATAGATTTGAGAAAATAACTACCCACAACGTAATTGAAAAAAATAATTATTGTTTAAAAGATAAGAGATATGTTCTAAAATGAGGAAATATTGAATAAATTAGTGACATATTGCAGGAGGTTTTGACGAACTAGAATTTTCTCCACCTTTCTTATTAGAAGGCACAGTTGAATGATTATCAATTGTTTAAATAATTGCAAATTATTTTCCACGAAAAATATCACTTTTAACATTCATTAACTGCGTAAATAATTTGAGAAACTAGTAATTTTTTAAGTTTTACATTGGAAGAAATTGTTAGGACAAATGAAAATTGTTCAAATAATTGGCCAATTGTTCTTTTCAATACTTTATCAGTTATTTATCTCAAAACATACAAAATCTGGAGTCAGAATTGCAACTTCAAATTGTAAATATTCAAAATATTATGTGAGATAATTATTATGAATAAACATAGCGAATAACGTCTAATTCATACTTCAATACCGTTTTTTGTTTGTTTGGTACAACATTTTTAGAATTCATAAATATTCTGAAGAATT
Source organism: Andricus quercusramuli (assembly GCA_932178445.1). Classification (NCBI taxonomy): domain Eukaryota; kingdom Metazoa; phylum Arthropoda; class Insecta; order Hymenoptera; family Cynipidae; genus Andricus; species Andricus quercusramuli. The sequence continues at coordinate 13,076 of CAKNXH010059300.1, read as the reverse complement.
ATATTCTAAAAATACTTTTTTTTACACGAAATAAAATTTTCAACACGTGATCGGGTCACCAATTGGTTGAGAAAAATTAATTTGCAAAATTTGCCCTCCATTGCTCCACGGAAATTCAGAACATTTTGCAAACTTGATTGAGCAATTATGAACTCAGTCACCATCCTGTATTAAATTTGCGAAACGTTCGTGATACCGCAGCATTAATCATAATTATAAACAAATTATTATTTTGTTAATCACTCCCCAGCGAAAATACTGGAGGTTTTGCAAAATATTGTTTCTGCTTCTTTCTATTGCGAAGAGACTATTAAATCATTTGAAAAACTGTATCCATAACACAAATGATCGTTTTTAAAATAATTTTGCATTTTTTGCAATTCGACTCATAAAATTTCTGCGAGAATTGAAAATGTTGCGTTTTTGGGTAGCGAATGTTGGAAATGTCGAAATCTGAAAAATAATAAATCTGCAAAACGTTGCACAACCGGCAATTGTGTCTCAAATTTACAAAATGAATTGAAAATTTAAATCTTGTTCCGATCACCTTATAAAAATTATTTTGAAAAAATTATGCACTTATCAAAGAATTTTCACGCAATTCTTGAATTGCATATTGTCACTCGTTTTTTTTCTTTAGATCCTTCCTCTTTTTTCTACATCAGAAGTCATTTTATCATTTTCAAAAACTTTTTTAAAGAAACGAGAAACCTTCAAAAACCCTAGAAAATTATATATAATGCAATGGATCGTTGTATTCGTCCTACATTGCGTTATAAAAATAAAAAAAATCCAGTAAATCCGTTACAAACTATATGGAATCCTTCAATAGTAAGCAAAAATCCTTTTGCAACTCCTTGAGAAGTTAATCTGGCGAATAATTTAAAGAAATATGAGTTTCTTTATCATTATTAATGGAGTCACGTAGTAAATAGTTTGCAAATCTAATATGATGTTAATCCTAAGTTAATTATAACTTATTACGATTTGCGAAATATTTGTATTTTTTGGCTAGTTTAACAAAGTACCTAATTTGTTTAATTGCAGTTTTAATATTGTTGCTGGTCGTGCAACGTTTTGAAAATTCAATATTTTGTAGATTTCGACATTTCCAACACTTGCTACCCAAAAACGCAAGATTTTTAATTCTCTCAGGAATTTCATGAGTCGAACTGCAAAAAATGCAACATTACTTGAAAAAACGATGATTTGCGTTATGCATACAGTTTTTCAAATCATTGAATAGTCTTTTTTCAATGGAAGGAAGCAGAAACTACATTTTGCAAAACCTTCGGTGTTTTCTCTGGGGAGTGATCAACAAAATAATAATTAGTTTATAATTAATAATGTTGCCGCATCACGAACGTTTTGCAAATTTATTTCAGGATAGTTACTGAGCTTATAATTACTCACGCAAGTTTGCAAAATGTTTTGAATTTTCGTGGAGCAATGGAGGGCAAATTTTGCCAATCAATTTTTTCAAAACAATTGCGGACCCGATCACGTTTTGCAAAATTTTATTTTATGTTCAACATATGAAAAAACAAATATGCAAGTTTTGTGAAGACCTTCAGAATTTTTGTGAATTGCTCAGCTATTTCCACTGCTCTATTAGTGTAACTTCTTTTAAGATGATCTGATTAGACTTTTAGTACCTTTTTTCAAACTCTTTGAAATTATGTAGAATGAAAAGTGGGCCGAAAATTTTTTCTTCGTCAAATTTAGACTGTTTCGCACCCTCGAGCGTAAAAATCTTAATTTCGCCAAAAAAATTCGAGTCCCCTGAGTTGCGAATTTATAAATTAATATAAATTAAATCGCACTGATAAAATTCTTTCTCTTCATGTTTCAATCCGAAATTTTCAGGAACTGCCAGTAGGAAATTCGAACTGTTCGTAAAAAACTTCGAAATTTATCTACACATTCCTCATGTAAATAAGGATGTAATGCTTCATTTTTTATCTCGTATCCGAGATCCAGCTACAAGTTCGAGACTTTTTTATCGATAAATTTTTTCCGTGTAACGATCTATTGATTTTGAAGACGGTTATCCAGCAAAAATTTGTACTTTTGTAATAAAGATTGTTGCGTATGCTAGTTTTAAAGATGATCCACTATAACTGAAAAATTCTTGAGGATACATTTGGATAGCCAAAAAGCCGCGTACTATTCTTTTGAGAATTCTTACCTTCGCTTATAGCCTTTTTCATTCTTTCGATATCATACATCACCATTTAAAGTTTGTTTACTATTGATATTATTTCATTAATCTTTTCACAGCTTCTTCTTCTCTTCCTTTAAAAAAATGAACAGCGCCTCTTATACAAGTATTTTTATCAGAAAATTCACCTATGTAGACTGGAAGACCAGTTTGTAGTGGTTTGGGTACGATCAAATATTCGCGTCTGATAACCGCAACGACGCCATGCGATGGTGATAAGAGGTGCGAGAGTTTCGTAGCATAGCACGATGCGATTCATTGAGTATGGTCAGGAATAACATGAAGCCGAATGTAATGTCCATTTTATTTTTCCTACTCTGTGTGATAGGAAGGAAAACTGTTTTCTTATAGAAAATTCATCAACTGAATGTCATCCGTAATAGTAAGAAGGACAATTATTGTATCTAGACCCAGACGCCGAGCAAATAAAGATAAATACAAATCTGTAGAGACCATATTTTTATATAAACAGGGTTTTGGCGGGCGTATCTAAGTGGACGTCATTGTAGAACTTATAAAAAAATTAATTCTTTCGGAAAGGGATAACTATAGCATCCTTCTACGTGGGTGGGATGTTGAGCAGGTATCAATCCTTATTAGTATATTTTTGCTAGCTTGGTGTTTTTTTGTGATTGTTTTAAAAATTTGATAGTACATTTTTTGAACCTACATAAACATTGAAATAACCGTTCAATTCAACCTAGTAAAACTGCAAATCGAGGCTACTCAGGCACCTCAAAAGATAAAATAACATCACTTACCTGATATCAGTCGCCATAAACTTTAAAATGAAGTGCGCCGTCAAGTCAAATAGAAAATAATATATATCGTTATCAATTTTTTATCTCTATTAAAACATTACGTAATCTGAGTTAGGCTATTTACATGTACAACCAAAATTAGGATTACTAATCATATAATAATAAGACAAATTATATTAAAACGCATAAATAGGACTAACAATTGATGTCTCTAGATTTTTTATTTTTTCCTCTCATTAAAACTAAAACTTGCTCTAAATTTCTTCCCTTAGTTTCAGGCATGGTGAACCAAATAATAATCGGCCCAGTAATGCAAAAACCAGCGAAAATCCAAAAACTAGTGTAGATACCAGCTGCATTGTTTATAACTGGCATCAATAATTTTGCCAAAAATCCTCCTAATGACACAACAAGTCCTCCGCCAATCAGAGCAGCTCCTTTAGCATTCACGGAGAATAATTCTCCTGCGTAGATATATGGCAAAGAGCCAATTCCAATATTACACACAATGAAAAAGAATATCAAACTAGTTAGAGGTACCCAGGTGAACGAAGAAACGTCTGCTTTGATGGAATATTTCATATAGAAGAAGATACCAACAACTCCTAAACTAACTGTAGACAATATTCCAGACAGTAAATAAGCTGGTCTTCGACCATAACGTTCTACCACTAAAGAAGATGGCAAACCACCAAATATCTGGAATCCCGTCAGTATTATCGTCTCATATTTTGGTGCAAGAGGTGAATTGCTATAGCTTAAAATTTCTTGGGAATACCCTCTAATGGCAAAATATCCAGAGAAACAATAAGTAAACTGCACAATAGCGAAAATAACCAAAGCTTTTCTGCTACCTTTGTCAGAAAAGGTTTCTTGTAAACTATACTTTTCCAGATTTTTAGTTTCCTCAATGGCATTCTTCATCCTCTTAATGTCTTCCATAACCATTTCAGGTTTTTCCACAGAAGAAAGTTTCATCAGTACATCTGTAGCTTCTTCTTCACGTCCTTTCATCAAATAATAATATGGAGATTCAGATGCAAAGAGTGATAAAACGATTCCAATAATTGGTATTGAAGTCATCACGAGATTCATAGTATGATAAGGTACAAAACCCGCGGCAGTTGCCATCAGAAAACTGCCAACGTTTGTGCTAATCTTCATAAAGTTTAGAAATATTCCTCTGACGTTTTTTCCAGAGACTTCACCTATGTACACAGGTAGGACGATGCTATTACCTCCATAGCCTATTCCAGAAATTATCCTTCCTATCAATAGGAAAGGGAAGTCGCGGGCCAAATTAATAAAAAGCCAAGAAATCAGTTGAATTAGTCCGAATAACAATATGGTATACTTTCGGCCTATTTTGTCCATGATTGTGAAGCAAATAAGCAGCCCAAGTATGGCAAAAAGATTACCGACAGCCGCTAGCCATGGTGCCTGTGTAGCTGTTACAGGAATGTTTGATTTCTCACTTTTTAGGTAGGGTAGGGCAGGTGATGCCCAAGACATGAATGCTCCAGTGTCCATCATTAAAAAATAGCCTGTAAAAGATATATTTCCTTTGAGACTCACTTTTTTTAATAATTAAATGTTTAAGTACTTTCATTGTTATCTGTCAGACAACTATATGTTTGAAGACTAAATTTCTTCATTTTTTAAAGATCGCTTTGGAGAAGTTCCGTGAAAACAGGAGCTAATTACAGCTACAGTTACTCCGGGAAAATAGAAAATTTTCAATAGTAGCCCTTCAAAATTGTAGAGCTTCAAATTGTATATCTTTATAATTGAAGAATTTTCACTTTTGAAGATTTACAATTAATAATTGGGTAATTTGAATGCTTTACATTCGAAATTTATTCAGTTCAGAAGATTTAGAAGTGGAAACTGGACATTGGGTTTTCAAAAACATTATCAAATGCAAGTTTTAAGTTTGACAATTAGAGAAGCTTAAATTTGAGGATTTATATTCGAAATTATGTTAGTTTAGAAAATTAAGAACTGGTTACTAAACTTTTGCTCTTCAAAATTATCGAAGTTTACAAATTTTTATTTATAAATTTTCAAAATTGAAGAGTTTTCGATTGTGAATCTTCAAAATTAAACTATCTGAAAAAATCGGAAAACAACATGATTTCAAAGTATACACATTAAAAATTGAAGGATACTTTATTTTTGCTATCTAGTTAAAATTAACCTGATTTTGCAAAGACACACTGAAGTCAATAAAAATTTAAGTAACTTCTTTATTTTGTAACAAGAATTCTTAAAAACAATTAACAATTTGTATCTTCAACGATAGTTTTCTAAAAGACTACTTCCTTGATGAACTTATCTTTGCTCGATTTCACAAAAAAAACAAAACAATCTGTGTACTAGTATCACAATTGTAAATTTGGTTATCAAGTTGTTTATGAAAAGGATCTTTTTTCATTTCCGAAAAAAACCTAAGCGAATTTTGAGTTAGCCAGAAAATTATTCAGTAACCCTTTCAATCAGGTAAACTTTTTCACAAGAAATGGAGCTGAGTTTTAATTATATTTTAATTTTCAAAAAACTTACCACCTATGAGAGAGATGAATTGTATAAAATGAGCCTTTCTTCTCTGTATTATGCCATCACCACAATTTTCATTACTTGAGTCGACTATTTCGGTGGATATTGAACTTTTTCCCCCACATATCAACAAATTTCGTATTTTCATATTTGTTCGAAATTATTTTTAAACATATGAGAAATAATTTAGAATATTATAAATACAGAGATTCCGTTCCGTGTAAAGTATTTCGAAAGACTGAACATTTTTTTAGAGTCACATTATCTCTGCTTCGAATTTGTCTTTTATTTGAAATAAGAGTGCAAAACGAAATACTCTGTTATCTTGTCTATTTTGTTTCACTAAAGTCTTTACATTTTTTATGTGTTGCGTAAAGATGACTTTGGGATTTCAGAAAATACAAGCAATTTTTGTGAATTTTATCGGTCTGTGTTTAATTTATCATCATTTTTCATTAATTAGAATTAATTCAAATTCACGAAATTCTGAATAATGTCCAATCCATATTACGAGACATAAATAAAAAATTAATTAAATAATTTCTTCACCTGATGTACCAGAATAAATTAATATCATTCACTAGGGTGCTAGTGGCCCAAAAATTAGACTTTTGATTTTTGATGATCGATATTCTCAAACTTGTTCGTTTTTCGAAAAAAATGTTTCTTTTTTTTTCTTCAAATCGGCCAACATTAATCCGCGCCCCCCTTAAATCTTGAACAGTTACTATTTTCCGAGATAAGTGTTACAGTTGATGAGTGTGAAGGGTAATTTTTCAAACATATTTGGTAATTATTTAAACAATTCTCATCTGTTTAATAAAACGTTACTCCTGTAAATCCTTGAAAATTATTTTTTTTTTGGAATTAATGGCACAATTAACGAATGCTAGAGCAATATTTAATTTTTTAGGATATTCGCAATTATATACCAAATTTTTTTCCTGTCCAACGAGAAAATATATTATTTTCTGGAATTAATGACGCTGCTCTTGAGTGCTACGAATAGCCATACATAACATTTTCAAACCTTGAAAAAAATTATCTCAATATTTTTGAAAATGCTCTAACTTTTTTTAATTTCCATTGAAAATGGCTGATTAGAGAACTCGTATTTTCTTTTAGGGCTTGAAAAAGTGTGTTGATCCGCTGAAGAACGGTGGTGTGAAATTTCGGACTATTCTGATACTTTCTCTTAAATGATGAGAATGTGAATAGAACCGTAAATTTCACTGCTATAATATATGACCTCATTATCGAGAACAAAGCATTAATTAAGCATAACAATCTTTTATAACCTTCAAGATAGATTGCATACAGTGTCATATAAGTGACAGTTTTTTGATTTACACGGTATATGTAATTAATAAGATAAGATAAGGATCATCAAATATATTTCACAAGATAATCATGCACGAGAATAAGAATTACTTGCGCAGTTACCAAATTCTTTATTGGTACAGTTAACAGATTTTTCTCAGGAATGATGACGATCCTTCATACTCTGGTCCTATCATTGGTGGTTATTCTTAATTATATTGGTGAATATGATAATATAATAATTTATCTTTAATTTACAAACATTTCTCAGAATTCCGCAAATAACAATTTGTCTGACTTAATGCGCAATTTATCCCAATTTAAATCCCTGGAAATGATTTCAAATCCCTGAAAATCATTTGGAATCTTCGAATTCTTTAGAAATCCCTTCGGAATTTTAAAGTGGTTTGTAACCCTTCGGAATCTTTTAAAATGCTTTAATTTAATTCACATACTCTGAAATTTCTCGAAATCTGTTATAATATATTCATATCTTTTGAACTCTTCAAATTTACACTAAATTAGCTGGTATCAATTTGAGCTGCAATACAATGGTCCAAAAACATGAGAGTCTTTTGTCTGCACAATCTTCTGGAATTGTATAAAGGAACTTAAAAAATCCTTCCAAGTACCTCGTCATCTACTAAAAACCCTCCCAATTTTACGAATCTTAAAATTTTGTGAAAATATAGAAGAAAACTTGAAACTTAAAACTCGTCGAAAGTGGCATCACTAACTATGTACAACCTATACAATATAATGTTTTTGCCTGTAATGAGACCTTTATTAAGTCAAAAAGACGAGAATGAAATTTTTTTGTTTTATTTCAGCAGACGCATTCAAAAAGATATTTGCAACATTTGTATTTGGTTGGAAACATTCTCGTTATAAATTCAGAATTTTACAGAAGTGCAATAAAAACAAGGACAAACTCGAGGCACATATAAAAAATGAGATAAGAGCTATACTTAATATTATTAACTGTGATAAATTAACAGATTCATCATCATATTATTAAGTAGGCTGGTGTAAAATTTTCAATGAATTTTTATGTTAATTTTTATTTTCTTCTGTTTCATCAGCTCGATAATGGGTTACCTTGAGCTTCACGCTCGGATATTAATTCTTTGCACTCGGAATGCTTTATTTACGTAATGAAGTTGTGTTGAAGATTTAATTGCTCAAAGCTCTGTATGCTTGGAGATATACATTCTCATCGTGACACTCGCGCATTTTTCAAATAGGAAAAGAAACCATCCGAAAAATTCATGCTTTTCTAAAGTTACTAATACTTTTAACACCCTTTGTATAAAATTTACATAAAAAAGATTTGTTTCGAGAAATTGAGATGAGAAATGCTTTGTCCTGAATTAAAAGAACTCTTAAAAAATTCATAAGAAAACTCTGCAGATTGAAATGAATGATGAGTTTAGCGTCTCTATTGATTTTTTTTTTAATTTCGAAATTAAAACTACTTTCTTATGAATAATTTCATGCAGCGAAATCAAAACAGGAAGAAATGGACAATTCAAGCTGCTTATTTTTGGCTAGTTAGATTAATTTTTCCTTGTTCTTTCTTCGTCTTTTTGATACTACTAGGGAACCACCATGTTTCGAGACCAATTTGGATCTCATCAGGGATTTTTTTTATAGATGAACCATAGGTTTGAATAATCGAAACTAATAAAATTAGTAAAATTTCAATAAGCAATTAGTAGTCCGTGCCGTTGCAGTTTTTACTAATTAAATAGGGGAAAGTCACTAATTGAATAGTTAAAATGCACTCATTTTTAGTGACAAAATTAATATTTTTAAAATAAATATAAATTAACAGAAGATTCTTAAAAATGGGGAAATACAAAAAATATGCACTGTAATAAATCTATGTAAGTTTATTCACAGCAACAGGTTGAAATTAAATTTCATTATCAGATTCGGAGTCATCAACAACATTAGTTTGTGGAGTAATGGTTTGTTCTAAATGTTCTAAATGATTAATCATGAAAAATAACATCATTTCTCAATGAAGAGTGTAATATTTTAAATTAAAAACAGTTAAATTTAACCAAAGAGAGGACTTTTCAATGAAAAATGGAATTTCTCCATTTTCAGTTCAAATAATGATTTCTTAACTAAAGTAATGAATCTTCGACTAAGAAAAATTGATTTCTCACCAAATAGTGAGATATTTAATCAAAGGATGGATTTTCTACCAAAAATACATGAGTTTTTAACAAAAAAGATCAATTTTTAACAAAAACGAAAATAAATTGAAAAAAGTTCAATTGTTAACCAAAAATATAATACTTAAATTTTCTATATAGAAGTAATTTTTCAACCAAGCAGATAAATTTTTGACCAGGAATTTTGAATTTCTATCAAAAAAGATAAATATTCGATAAAAAATGGAATAGTTCCATTTTTAATTAACACAATAGATTTTCTTAATTTAAAAATCTCATTTTTAACAAAATAGTTTAATTTTTGACTAAAATGATGAATCTTCAACCAAAAAATCAATTTTCGACCAAATAGTGAAATTTTCAATCAAAAAGGTGGATTTTCTAACAAAAAATACAATTTTTCAATAAAATACATGAATTTTTAACTAAGAAAAAGAAAATTCAAATAAAATTATTCTATTTTCAGCCAAAGAAATGAATTTTTAACTAAGAATAGAATACTTAAATTTTTAGTAGAAAAATACATTTTCATCGAAAGTACAAGATGAATTTTTATCCAAGAAGAGTAATTATCTACTTCTTGGTGAATTAGTCACCGAGAAGGATAAGGGTTTTCCACAGAAAAAGATTTTTAACCAGAAAGTTGAATTTTTAACTAAGGAAGAAACATTTTCAACCAAGCAAGGAATAGTTAAATTTCCAGATAAAAAATAGATTTTTCAGCAGAAAAATGTTTAAACAAATAGTTAAATTTTGGTCTAAACGAACAGATTTTTCAACCAAAATGACGAATCATGAAAAACAAAATTTTAATAATGTAGTTCCATTTCCAATCAGGTAGTTTAATTTCCAACCAAAAAAAGACGAATTCTTAACAAAATTTGTTTATTTGTTACCAAAAGCTGTTGAATTCAACCAAAAAAGTTGGATTTTCTACAAAATAGTTGAACCCTCAACCAAAACGGATTAATTTTCAGCCAAGATTTGTGATTTTTAACCAAAAAGATACCATTTTTAACAAAATAGATAAATTCTCAACCCAAAAAGACAAATCTTCAACAAAACAGTTGAATTTTCGAACAAAAGGAATTAATTTTTAGCAAAATTGTGAAATTTTCAACAAAGTAATGAAATTTACTTAAGCTTCAATTCATCGAAAATTTCCTGACTCTGTCAGGTTTTTCTTAACAATGCCTGACTTTCTGGAATTTCTTGACCTATAAAAACCCAAAATAAAGTATCACCGTTTGGAAACTATAAAAAACAATCGAACTCACTTTGATTCATCATCACTTTGATTCATCAGGAGGATAACTAAAGTTAAAAGAAAATGTTCCAAGTAAGAAGGAAAAACAATAGCGTATACTATGAGATGTCACACTTACTGTGAAACAATTGATTAATCTTTTTGAATATTCTCCTAAAATTAATTTTTAAAATAAAAAATCATTTTGAATTTTGCTAGGAATCTTAAGAAAAAGCTGCTATTCTTATGAAAGCTTTCACAATTTTCGGAATAATTTCAAGTACCTCTAAAAATTACTTACATTTTTTCTAAACCAATAAGTGTTCAATTTTTAGTTATACATCAAAATTGAAAAATTTCACTCTCAAATAATTTTTTTTTTAATAATACAATTAAAACTGTAATTGTCAAGCTTTGAATTTAGCTCTCTCAAATATAATTTAAAAAGTTAATAACTGAACTTAACATTAAAATAATAAGTTGGAATCCAACTTATTTAGAATTCGTAAATAATTTTTCAAAACGAGAAAAGATAGAAAGATTATTACAAATTGCATTATATCATCAAACGATATAAAAATTGAGATATTTCAATGACTAGATAGATTTTTCTTCTGAAAATTGGTTGAATTCCTAGTTAAAAAACTAACCACCCTGAAAATGGCCTCGCGAATGTTAAAATCGACATTCAGTGTCAAAACCCTGATAAAAGCGTTCTCAAACTCTGTTAATAATAATGTCTTCATACCTATAAAATTTTTTGCAGAATCTTCATCTAGTAAGACATCTCTGTCCTCGTACAACAACTCCTTTGCCAACTCTTTCAGGATGAGCTTTCCAGGCTCGTCAAACAATTTTTACATTTTCGTTGGAAAACTATATAATGATCTACCTAATAACTGAAAAAAGACATTATATACATATACACCTATTCATTTATAATACATCTTGTCTATCCCAATTGTTTTTTTGCATCATTTTAAATAAAAATTTCATTTTAAGTAATCTAGCCTTAAAATTAAATTATATATTAGAATAGTTATAATATTACAATTTAATGATCATATTAATATATAATATAGTTGATCATTATGTACTTACTCAATAACACCAGTATAAATCCTTTGACACTTCTGACACAATTGATCGGAATCATTACAGTTCACTAATTCGTTAGTGACTATTTTGTTAGTGAAACATACATTTACTAATTTAATTAGTGAAATTTTCACTAATTCAGATTTAGAGAGTAATCTTCTGTTTCTTGTTGCAGAGTTAAGTTCTCAGTTGGAACCTTCATCCAATAGTGACCCTATTCATGCTTTTCCACGTACCGGAATTTCTGATTCGCCTGACAGGTATCCTCCTCCGGTGAGGTCCAGGTCCAGGTCTCCTCTGGCCAGACCTTCTTCTACAGACAAATCTTCTGCCACAAGGCCTCATCTTCCTACCAGATGCACGATTCTACCCAACAGGCTTCCTTCTAATCACGGACCTCCACATAAACTTGATCAACTTCCATTTATTAGGCTTACTAGCAGAACGAGTCCACAACGGATATTCGAACTTCGAAGATACACTTTTCCTGCCGGTAGTAGACTTTTTTTGAGAGTAGCACTTAATACCTATGAGCATGTGCCAACCCAAGAACAAATTGTTATATCAACATCCGATGGTGAAGTCTTTGCAATATTGGAGAGTTCTCAGTTTCTTGCTGGACTCTATATTCATCATGGACGTAATTACAACCGGGCAAAAATAAACATGGAAAGCCGCACGGTTACCGAAATGACCCCACAAGACGCGGCTGATACTCCAGTAGGGAAATATCATAAAATCAGAAGATATTTTCACGTAAAGCGTGAGAAACTAGGGTGAACCGCAATCCCCTACGCACTATTAATTTATTGGAATAAAATTTGAAAACCAATTATTTCCCGATATATAATATATAATATAAAATAATTAGATTTTCAATTAACTTCTTTCCGGCTCATTAAAAACCAATATGCAACAACCAAAAAAATGAGAAAGAAGAAGGAAAGTCAACCAAAACCATCCTCTCACTATTTCCTTATTCTTACTCTATATTTTATCAACTATTAGGGACTTTGAATATTGCTTTTATTGCTTTTAGAATCCAACTATTGACTTCATACTCCTCAGAACATATCAAAGTTGAACTCTATCCATCTTGTCGAAAGCTTATTCCATTCAATTTTTTTTCTATGATCTGTCTTAAGCTATGCATCTGATCCGCACATGATTCTTCTAGCATAAATCCATATTGATCTTCTTGGATCTATTTTATTTTTATTCCCGTCACCTTACCAATAATTATATTCTGCTAAATTTTTTGCCTGCTGTACTTATTATTAGTAAACTTATAGCTCTATCATTAGTACAGTGAGCTTCATCATTCTTTTCCATGTCACCGTTCTAAAGCATTTCAGTGGCGATACCATCTACACATGCCTTTCCATGTGGCTATCTATTGTTCTTAATTTTAAATTTAAATTTATTAAAATGAATCATCGTGAAAGTATCAAATCTATTATTAAAGAACTCTGCGGGGAGAGTTTCCTTACTAAAACTAACACTTTTAGTAAGCTCAGGTCTTCTCAAGCTAAACTACTAACATCTTTAGCTTTCTTGAAACGGTGTAGGGACAATAACATCGTCCCAAAATTCTTACAGTTAAAAAAACATTTGGGAACATCTAAATCCAAATCAATTCTACATAAGAACAAGTTTGCTTCTCTTAAAACAAAGGATACAACATACCAAAT
>CAKNXH010059299.1:123085-157326 GCA_932178445.1 Andricus quercusramuli | reverse complement strand
ACAAATATCAAGGTCTATGGCTTAATGTGTCTGTTTGTTAAATTTTGTAAGAAGAAAATTAGAAACACAATATTATCAAGTCAATCTGTGCAAAAATTCTATTTTTGAACAAAAAGTCTCAGAAAAATTAAGAATAAAAAAATCAGTTATTTTGAAAAAACATATTCGAAAAGCTCAATGAATGCAAAAAGAATTGCAAAGAAAGGCCTTGAAATATGTTTCTAAACAACGTTCTAATCGGCTCATTAGAGACAAGTATATAACAAGATGAAAAAAGATGGAGAGAATTGGAAAGAGACAACCAAGCCATCCTCACTCTCATTTTCTTTCTCTTTCTCCGTCTTTTTTAGACTACTTTTGGGACCAACATGTTTCGAGATCCTTTAGATCTCCTCATCAGGGTATAATTTTATAGGATACTACGAAAAAAAATGTCTATCATATGCTTTATATTAGTAATGTATGAGAATATAATATATATGAGAATGAAGTTTCTTATCGTACTGTTATTTAGATTATTTTTAAATTTTTTGATGAAAATTCAACTTTTAATTTTCGGTTTAAGTGTCAATCCTTAATATTTCTAAATCATTTTTGCCCTTTCATACTTATTACAATTGCCAATTACCAGAAAATAAAATTACAATGATTTTCAATGCTACTATAAAGATTCGATAAACGTATCAAAGGCTTTGTCATCTCTCGAAAAGTCTCTTTTTTAATTGATTGCATTATGGCCCTCTCTCTTTATGTATAACATTTCCATGAATTAACTATTTCTTTGCCCCACAATCTGTCAAATTCCCGCGAAATCATGACGACCTGTTAAAATTTACCCAGTCTGTCAATTTCCGCGAAATTCATGATGATATGTTACAATATCTAAGAAAATTCAGTTTCACAGAAGTATAAACAATGAAAGAGAAAAAAAACTTATCCTCCTGCTGTTATGTCCTATATTCCATTTTGAAAGGGAATAAGAAATTTTTTTTTATTCCTTTAGAAATCTCATAAGGAATCCATCGACACAACACCAATTTTTATAGTCACAATCACCATACAAATGTTAATGGATGATAAAAATTTTTGTTTCAAGATATTTTTATTAAATATGAAAAAAAAATTATTTTAAAATTACTTTCAATTTATTGCAATTTTAAAATTAACAATTTAGCTTCACTTTATAATCTAACGGAATTTTTTATTGATTTTTTATTTTGCACACACTTCTTAAAAAATGGTTATTTCGATTCTTTAAAATTTTCGTCTACAGCGACTGAACCATACCGGGTCACACTGAGTACTGAACTCATTTTTAAAAGAAGGAAAAAAACATAATTGTTCTTAAAGTTGAAAGAAGTTTGACTAAAATGGATCCGAAATCGGGTTTTATAGGAAGTATCTACATCATTTATAGATTCAAAATGTGAAAGAATCGAAATCCCAGCTGATCTTTTTCGCGAGATATCGACATTTTAATATTTAAAATGTCATACTCACAATAAACATAATTCTATTCATTAACCTTTTTGAATTTCGCGCTGTCTTTTTGTTTTGTCTTAAAGTCAGAGATATAATAAGGTATTTTCACCTCAACGAGCAGCTAGCTTCTCTTCGTTGAGTGCTGAGGAGAAAACAATGGACAAAAGGAAAGGGATTTAGCCCATTTTTGCCGTATTTTGCTAATATCTTCGTAAAAACTAATTTATTCTATATAAGTGTATTTGAAAAATAGTTTTTATTTGTTAAGAATTATTTAATGAAATAATAAAATGATATTAATTATTATTCGTCACGAAGATATTACAAAAATAAAGTTTTGTCACATGCATTTGGTCCATTGTTTCCCGCTCAGCCCTCAACGAAGCGAAGTTAGCTTGTGGTTAAAATGAAATTAACTAATAGACAAAATACACGTTAAACAAAAGAAAGTAACATGGAGTTACCTATAGGCTAAGTCTGTTTGGATACCTGAAAAAAGTAGGATGAGAAATTTTTCGGTCAAGCTTTTTCTTTGCGTATAACGATGCTTTACAAAATAAGCCATCCAGCAGCTAGATGTTCTTACAATGAGAACAGAAGGAAAGAGTGCGCCCCATGTGGCAAAAAAATAAGTTTTGGGAAAATTCAGCCTGTGAAATTCTTCATAAATGAGAAAACTGGAGAACTCATCAAGAACTTCATATCAAACGACTTTGATGTAACTAGTGAGAAATTTTCTTTAAGCATTTGCAGGACTTGTTATCTCGCACTAATTGACACTGAAAAGGGTGTCTTTAAAAGACCCTTACCAGTTATGCCGAAGTACGAAGATATAATATTGCCAAAACACACCCGTACAAAAGGTGTATGTAACTGTTACATGTGTTTGACTGACAGGTCCAAAGGTCACTTAACATTCGTGAAAGGCAGAGGTAAAAAGAAAATATCAAATGTTGTAAATGATACATCCAATGGACTTCATGGCCAACGATCTTCAGAAACAGAATCATTTCCAAGTCCGACAGTAAAAAATGAACAGTCCAAAAACTCCATTGTACTATGTAGACATTGTTTTCAGGAAATCGGTAAAGGCAAGAATCTCATTTACAAAAATGGTAAAGAAAATGTGAGCAGAATCATCCACAAACTCTCTGAAAAAGAACAGGAACAAACTGTGACTGCTATTGTGAAGAAAAAGCTTGATTCTAAATGTCATCGTGCTAATGTTATGAAATTGAAAAACATTGAGTTAAATTTTTCAACTGCTGGTTGAAAATCTAAAATCATCGTGAATCCCACCAAGAAAAAGGACATTTTATTCAAGGAAGAAAGATTAGATAGTTTTCGGATCAATCTTGGAGCATCAACAAGAAATATGAAGAAGATAACCAATTTTCTAAGATGTAATGTCGGGAGTAAGTGTATACCGGCAAATTATTTGAAGCACATGACGGATAAATCAATCATTTTGAAGAATGTATATAAAGCAGGTTTATATGAATTTGCATGTGCAAATGCAACATCTAAACAAGAGCGAGCTGTTGCATATGCAGATGCTGAAGAACTTCTTGATGCGATTATAAATGAAAGAAATCTAGAAGGAAACTTCATGGTCAAAGCCATGGCTGATGGAGGTCTAGGTTTTTTTAAGATAATCTTTACCATACTTCCCGAACATTATTCATCTACATTCGACAGTTCTATAGACCACACTGATGATAACGGTGATTCCAATGAATCGAGTTTGGAAAATATGGATGATTTTTCTGAAAAAAGGAAACTCTATTCTGAGGATGGCAGGATGTGCAAAAGAGGTAAGTTATCTAGCGTACATAGATTAATATTGCTATGCACAGTTTCCCAAAAAAAACGAGACTTATGGAACTGTCAAACTATTATTCTAACTAACGAATATCAATAATATTCCGTTCAAATTTGTTGCGGATTTCAAGCTTCTCCTCATAATAAATGGCCAACAAACTGCAACAGCAACGTTTCCTTGCCCATACTGTTTTATTTCACCAAGTGATATGAGAGGCAACAAAAATAATGAGAATCAGTTGAGTGATGCCCATGCAAGTAAATCTGATACCTCACGAGTGAAAAATCACATGAAATGGAAAACATACGGTGATCTGAGAAACGATTACGATACATTTTGTCTCGCAGGAAGAAATTAAAAATACAGTAAAGCTGTCATAGTAGAATCAATCTTCCTCTTTCACTGAAGATGACAACACTCATGTTTTAGAGAAATGCATTATCCCTGAAGTCCGTGTTTTACAGGGGTTCGTGAAAGGCTTTTTGTGGCCGAAGAAATTGAAAATCATTGCGAAAAACTACCATGAAGAAGATCCATGGCTTGAAGATCCAGAAATTTACGAAGATGTAGGATTCCTCAAGATTGTACCCTATATGGCTGCTTTTAAAGCAACGAACAAGGTAGTAGATTGTTGTTTCACTTCTTGTAGATGTAGTCCTTCATTACATACCTAAATACATTAATTGGACAATGCTTTGAAAAGTATTGATAAAACTTCTACCACATTGAAAATTCATGTCATTCTTGCACATGTTGAAGAGAGTTTGAAATATATCGACAATAACAATGGCCTAGGATTTTGGTCGGAGCGAAGTGGAGAATCAGTACACCGCGAGTTTCTGAAGTTCTGGGATCGTTGTAAAATAAATTCCTTAAATGACGAATCTTATTTATCAAGACTACTCAAAGCAGTGATTGAATTTTCATCACTGCATATCTGAGTATAATATTCTTAGTAATTATACAGAAATATTCACGAATTGAGAAAAGACGAAAAATGTGCAAAAACAAAAACAAAAAAAAAAATTTTAAAATAAAAAAAAAAAAAAAAATGGGGCTATATAACCAATACGTCCTCGTCGTTGATCCTGGGTTGAGCTGAAAGTGGTTTTTATCCATCATTTCCTCTCATTTGAATATGTTGAATTTTGTCACTAAGTGTAATCTCATTTTTGCATATTATAAATTTATAAAATGTCGATATCTCGCGAAAAAGGATCAGCTGGGATTTTGATTCTTTCAAATTTTCAACCTATAAATGATTTAGAAACTCCCTATGAAACCCGATTTTGGATCCATTTTAGTCAAACTTCTTTCACCTTTAGGAACACTGTGAGAAAGAGTGGCGACACTGAGACCAACCGCGAACAGGCATCCAATAGGCGAAGAACGATGCTTCAGGACTCGGAGAAACATCAGCATTCAGGTTTCTCCCAAGCCCAAAGATCTGACTGAACTGGATGATGAGCTTCGTGAAGATTTTTCCCAAGAATCCGACCTCTGGACTATCAATTGTGGCGTATACAGTGCAGCGAGAACTTTGGCAGATGCAAACCGTAAAAGAAAATCAACGGTTGATCATAAGATCAAAAGACGAATACATCAATGCAGCACAAAGATAGGCTGGGCAAGACAGTATGCGTCCCGCATTCAGTGTGTAATTGACTACATAACATCTGGCAGGACTTTCACTGCCAAGGTTCGAAAGTTCGCGCGCGAACAGCGGATCCGTCATCACACAATCAACAAGTTAAAGCTGCTGACCATCAGGCAGCATAATGTTGACAATACGAGTACTATCCAACGCTAAGGGCCGATTTCACCAACAGCGATTAAAATGGCGATTAACTAATCACGATTATTTTTTAATCAAGGTTTTAACCGACATTAACTTCTAATGCGTTCCACCGTGTCCTATCATCAAGTTTTGATTCTTCATTATTTAATCATATACCCCATTCACAATAACTTCCATTTTCTCTTCATCCGACGATTCTGATTCGTCAACTTTCAAGTCCCGTGAAGTACGTGCGCGAGCATCGGTCGCTGAGGTCATATTGCGTGTGAACAAACAGTAACGTGTTGGCTACATACTTCGAAGAAAAGAAGACGAGTGAAGATTTGTCCAGTTATTTGTGTTTATTTGTGAAAATGAATATGGATGAACATTAGGGTGGTCCAAAAATGCATTGGAAAAATTTTTTTTCGAATTTTTATCGGGACACCCCCCAAATTTGTTCGAATCCGCACAAAAATAAATGCGTTTTTTTTGTTTTGAAAAAAATGATATTTAGGGGTGGCGCAAGCCCCATGAAGTTTAACATGTATTTCCCATAAGAAAAAAAGACGTTTTTGTAAATCTTATTCAGAATCCTCAATATTATCTCAATCGAGTTGAAACTCAACATTTCTCTTCACAATTAGCCATAGAATACGAATAAAATATCACTTTTCAAATATCACCCCCATAAGTCTGTTTTATAGGGTCCCAAAGAAACCCCATAAGTGAAAAAATGGGTTTGGCGAGTTTTTGGCGCTAATTATGATTTTTTTGCGGTTTTTTTTAATGCGAATTGTTTTTAATACATAAAATATGACTCTATACTGAAAATTAGATATTTTAATGAATTGTTTAAACAATTTATTATTGTTTTTAGCAATTTTCTCATAGAATGCAGTTAGAAAGACGCGGGTTTTTCACAAATTTTTCATTTGTTGTCCAATTTTCAATTAGAGGGAAGTGATATTTCATTAATGTTAACAATAGTGATTGTTTAAACAATTTATTATAATTATAAATAATATTATATTTGAATAATGCTAGAAAGATGCGGATTTTTTTTTAGTTTCTGGCTTTTTGTCCACTTTTCATTCGGAGTGAAGTAATAATGAATTCAAGTTAACAAAATAATTGTTTAAACAATTTATTATACTTATTCATAATATTATAATTGAATAATGCTAGAAAGATGCGGTTTTTTTTATTTTCTGGCTTTTTGTTTAATTTTCATTTGGAGTGAAGTAATAATGAATTCAAGTTAACAAAATAATTGTTTAAACAATTTATTTTAATTATTAATATTATTATAATTGAATAATGCTAGAAAGATGCGGTTTTTTTTCTTCAAATTTCTGGCTTTTTGTTTAATTTCCATTTGGAGTGAATTAATAATGAATTCAAGTCAACAAAATAATTGTTTAAACAATTTATTATCATTGTTGATAATATTCTCTTTGCTCAATTGGTAGAATGTTGCGGTTTTTTCTGAAATTTTCAACTGTTTGTTTATTTTTCATTAGGCGTGACTTAATAATTAATTATATTGAGCAAAAATAATTGTTCAAACAAATTATTATTGTTTATGACTATCTTCATCTATATCAATTGCGCCTGATAGTTACGGTTTTTCGGCTATGTTTACTTTTCTGTCCTTTTTTCACTTAGGGCCGATTTCACCAACAGCGATTAAAATGGCGATTAACTAATCACGATTATTTTTTAATGAAGGTTTTAACCGACATTAACTTCTAATGCGTTCCACCGTGTGCTATCATCAAGTTTTGATTCTCCATTATTTAATCATATACCCCATTCACAATAACTTCCATTTTCTCTTCATCCGACGATTCTGATTGGTCAACTTTCAAGTCCCGTGAAGTACGTGCGCGAGCATCGGTCGCTGAGGTCATATTGTGTGTGAACAAACAGTAACGTGCTGGTTACATACTTCGAAGAAAAGAAGACGAGTGAAGATTTGTCCAGTTATTTGTGTTTATTTGTGAAAATGAATATGGATGAACATCCAATGTCTCTGAATAATTCACTCGTCATTTAATTACTCTTGGTCTTCTATTGATAATGTGCAGAATATCTTCATCATCATCAGATGATAGAAAATCATCATAAAAGAAATTTTCCATTTACGAACTGTATACTGAACGCACACTGCAATTCTATAGGTTACGTTTGGTGCTACCATCGGTAATCACGCATTACGTCCGTTAATCAGCCAAAATCGGGCGGTTAAATTAAATGATGATTAAACTCTCTTAACCAGCGTTACGAAAATGGTGGAACGCAAGGCTCCGATTAAATTACAATAATCGGGGATTCACAACTTAATCGGAGTTGGTGAAATCGGCCCTTAGTGAGGTAATAATTAATTAAAGTCAACAAAAAAGTTGTTTGAACAATTTAATATTGATTTCTGCCTTTCGTGTAAAATAGATTTTTTTCTTTGAATTAATTTTTTTAAGCATTATGAAAAGAGCAAAAATAATTCACTTAAAACAACAATACCTTTCGGAAAATCATTTTTGTTGTGGCCGACTTATTACTTGTTCATAAATAAAAAGGCGATGCAAAGTGAAAGATTTTAGAAAAAACCTCCACTTTCTAGCACTTATCTAAGAAAAGTTTGTTATTAACAATATGAAATTGTTTGAACAACTTTTTTGTTGACTTTAATTAATTATTACCTCACTGAGTGAAAAAAGGACATAAAGGTGAAAATTGCCGGAAAACCGCAACTATCAGGCGCAATTGATATACATGAAGATATTCATAAACAATAATAATTTGTTTAAACAATTATTTTTGCTAAATCTAATTAATTATCAAGACACGCCTAATAGAAAATAGACAAACAGTGAAAAATTTCAGAAAAAAACTGCAACATTCTACCAATTAAGCAAAGAGAATACTATCAACAATGATAATAAATTGTTTAAACAATTATTTTGTTAACTTGAATTCATTATCACTTTACTCCATATGAAAATTAAACAAAAAGCCAGAAATTAAAAAAAAACGCATCTTTCTAGCATTATTCAAATATAATATTATTAATAATTATAATAAATTGTTCAAACAATTATTGTGTTAACTTGAATTTATTATTACTTCACTCTAAATGAAAATTGGACAAAAAGCCAGAAATTAAAAAAAAAACCGCATCTTTCTAGCATTATTCAAATATAATATTATTAATAATTTTCATAAATTGTTCAAACAATTATTTTTTTAACTTAAATTTATTATTACTTTACTACAGATGAAAATTGGACAAAAAGCCAGAAAAAAACCCGCATCTTTCTAGCATTATTCAAATATAATATTATTTTTAATTATAATAAATTGTTTAAACAATCACTCTTGTTAACATTGATGAACTATCCCTTCCCTCTAATTGAAAATTGGACAAAAAAGGAATATTTGTGAAAAAACCGCGTCTTTCTAACTCCATTCCATGAGAAAATTGCTAAAAACAATAATAAATTGTTTAAACAATTGATGAAAATATATAATATTCAGTATAAAGTCATATTTCATGTATTAAAAACAATTCGCATTAAAAAAAACCGCAAAAAAATCATAATTAGCGCCAAAAACTCGCAAAACCCATTTTTTCACTTATGGGGTTTCTTTGGGACCCTATAAAACAGACTTATGGGGGTGATATTTGAAAAGTGATATTTTATTCGTATTCTATGGCTAATTGTGAAGAAAAATGTTGAGTTTCAACTCGATTGAGATAATATTGAGGATTCTGAATAAGATTTACAAAAACGTATTTTTTTCTTATGGGAAATACATGTTAAACTTCATGGGGCTTGCGCCACCCCTAAATATAATTTTTTTTCAAAACAAAAAAAACGCATTTATTTTTGTGCGGATTCGAACAAATTTGAGGGGTGTCCCCATAAAAATTAAAAAAAAATTGTTTGGACCACCCTATGTATGGATGTTCATTGAACATCCAATGTCTATAAATAATTCACTCGTTCTTTAATTACTCTTGGTCTTTTATTGATAATGTGCAGAATATCTTCATCATCATCAGATGATAGAAAATCATTATAAAAGAAATGTTCCATTTTCGAACTGTATACTGAACGCACACTGCAATTCTATAGGTTAGGTTTGGTGCTACCATCGGTAATCACGCATTACGTCCGTTAATCAGCCAAAATCGGGCGGTTAAATTAAATGATGATTAAACTCTCTTAACCAGCGTTACGGAAATGGTGGAACGCAAGGCTCCGATTAAATTACAATAATCGGGGATTAACAACTTAATCGGAGTTGGTGAAATCGGCCCTAAGAGAAGTCTAGAGTGGAGGGAGAGGTGGGTCAGGAAAATCAACAGTTATGTCTGACCCATCTCGACTCTTCCAAGACCCTCCAGTTACTGTCGACCATCTGCTCAAACCAGAGGAGGTCAACGCATTTTGGAGAGAAGTCTACGAGGTCCAACATCCACTTCAAGAAGGCTCAAAGAACATAAATAGGTTCAAGGAGCTGTGCAATGCCCTCATAACAGCTGAGGAGGAATGCCCACCCATCACTACCGAGGAGGTGAAAAACGTATTAAAAGGCATGAAGAACTATTCCTCTCCCGGTCCAGATGGTATCTTGATACCATCTGGTATCATACCTTCTGGTGGAAGAAGTTTCCTTCAACCCACCAGCATCTGGAGAGAATTTTCACCTTATATCTGAAGTCGGAAGAGCCTATTCCGGAGTGGTTGGTGGAAGGGCGCACAGTGCTCCTGCCGAAGACAGGCAACTTTGCTGACCCTAAGAATTACAGGCCAATAACTTGTCTGAACACACTGTATAAGATCTTTACAGCTATCCTAAACAATAGGATTCTTCGGTCAATTGGACCTGTCTGGCGAAGGATGTATGAACAACGCGGCTCAAAGAAAGGCGTGGCAGGATGTCGGGAGCACCTGCTCATCGATAGATGTGTTTGTAAAGACGCAGCATCCCATCAGCAATTCCTATCGATGGCCTGGATTGATTACTGGAAAGCTTTCGATTCAACCTCCCATAGACTTATCATCTGTCTGTTGGAAAGCTTGAAGGTTCATCCACTCATCGTGAGGTGCATAGAGAGGTTAATGCCGCTTTGGAAAACCAGATTTACTATCTCATCTGGGAAGCATCGTGTGATCACTAACAGTGTCACCTTTCAGAGAGGTGTGTTTCAGGCGACACCATGAGCCCTCTTCTCTTTTGCCGCACATTATTGCCACTGTCTCTCGCACTTCGTCATTCCGAAGGGTACCTCTGTGGCAAACCTGGAGATCGAAAGCATAAGGTCACTCATGTATTTTACATGGACGATTTCAAGATCTATGCTAGAAATAAAGAGAAACTACATCAAGCCCTAAAAATTGTTACAGGGTACACTCAAGAGATTGGAATGGAGTTCGGGTTAGAGAAATGCGCCACGGTTAATTTGAAGAAAGGAAAACTTAATGGCATCTCCGAAGATCCTGAGCTCGTCGACAGAAGCGCTATACGACACCTTAGCGCTGGAGAGACCTATGCATACCTGGGCGTGCCACAGAGCCGCATTCAGGACGTGACATCTATAAAGGATACTCTCCGAAGCAGATACAAACGCCTCATTCGGCAGATTTGGTATTCTGAACTGTCGGCTAAGAACAAAGTATCTGCAACGAACATGCTTGCCGTCCCGGTAGTACTCTATTCATTTGGAGTGGTTCCATGGACGAAGGACGAGCTCAGATCCCTTGATATCGGGACGCGAAAGGTTTTGCACATGAACAAAAGCATGCACCTCAAGTCTTCTCTTGCGCGACTTTACATCTCACGCCACCTAGATGGTCGTGGAATACTGCATCTTGAATGTCTTCACAACAGGATTATTCTGGGTACAGCACATATAGTTGCAAATGGATAAGACCCTCTTCTTAAAATGGTCAGGAAACATGAAGAAGTGGGCAAAGTAGCGTTTCTGTACAAAGCAGCGGAGGAGGCTGCTGAGACACTCGGCCTTGACTTAAATACCAGGGGTGAGCAAAATGCATCAAATCTTATCCATCTTGAATACTGAGTCCTGAAGGCCCGGATTAAGAAAGCACAGGAGAAAAACTTCCACGAAGGGCTCCTTGACAAGAGGATGCACGGCATCTTCCACAGAAATGTGGAGGATCAGCCGATGTCATATGAGCTAACGTATGCTTTCCTTAAATCATCCGGATTGAATTCGGGCACGGAGGGTTTCATTTTTGCATGTCAAGACGGTGTCATTTCCACTTTTTGAGCCGAGATATTCCCGATGATAGCTGCAGAGCGTATCATGCACACCCCGAGCATCTAGGACACATACTACCTAGTTGTCCAACTCATGCGGGAACGACCTACATCCAAAGGCACAATGCGGCACTAAGAGTGCTTTATTACCATCTCTGTCACTCTTACGGAATTGGCCCAAATACCGCTCCGCTAAACGCTCCTAGGGAAATAGAGTCAATTTTCGAAAATGAGAAGTGCCGTATATACTGGAACTTCATATTCTCGACAATTGTTTCTGTTGCGCACTCGAGGCGTGATATAGTTCTCCTTGACTTCGAGAAACGAACCATGTTCGTTATCGAATTTTCGGCACCAGCTGACAAAAACGTCACAGAGAAGGAAAATGAAAAGAAAGAGAGGTATAAAGATCTTATGAGGGAGTTGCGACGGTTATACTCCGAATATTCTGTTAAGCTAATCGTCTTAATCATCGGCGTTCTTGGAGGTGCCAAAGTTTCACTGGTTAATAGCCTGAAAAGCATCCCTGTGTGTCAACAAAATGCTGAGATACTTGTAGGGAAAATGCAGAAGGCGGTCGTCCTCGGGTCGCTCCGTGTCCTCAGGGTGTACGAGACTTTTGACGGATCATCGTATTGAATTCATCGCAGACTATAACCACCTATCTCACGCTCGTGAGATGTGGTTACAGCTGAAATTTTACCGCGATTTCGCTGGGAGGGGGTGCAATTTTTCAGATTAGCACCCGCTCCCGGCGAAATCCTGCGGTTGTCCTTATGACAAACTTTTAACTATATAGTTAGGATAAAAACGGTCCGGATAAAAACACTCCTCTGCCCGCGTGGGAGGTCTGATTAGGTGTGGCATAGACAACGACGACAATCTTATACCGCCTCTCTCTCCCTGACCAGTGTGTGACCCACTAGAATATGTTGGTGCGGAAAAAGAATGGGGCATCCACCTTGGGCACCATACTTCTTAACTGATCTGGTACGCGGATACCATGGAGCCTAGCAATACCGACTTTTAGTTGCTCGGCTTCATGGGGTCTACCGTAACACCTATCAGACCTGGATATCAATCCGAGATATCAATCTTCATCAAAATTTCATGATCATAGCTCTTTTAATTTTCGAGATATGGTGAACAGAAAAAAGTTACATACAAAGACGGCAATTTTTTAAAAACTTTATTTTTGAGCTCCCAGGGTCGAATTATATCAAAATATATCCAAAAATATATTCGAAAATTCAGGTTGTTATAAACCCCCATCTATAAGGAAGCAATAATGAATTCATTAATCATCAACGGAGTGATTAGTGAATTACTATATGAATTACTATGAATTAGCCATACCACGCTGAAAAACCCAGTTCTCGTTACGTCACTGAAGTTAAGCAGTGTTGGGCGCGGTTAGTACTTGGATGGGTGGCCATTCGGGAATAATACTAACTAAGTGCTGTTGGCGTGTCGTGGGTGTGGTGAGCCCACACTTGTAGTTATTTACTACAAGAAACTATCCACGTAGAAACACTACCCGAATCGGGTAGTGTCACGCCTACCCCGAAAGGGAAATGGCTTAATGGTATACATACATACTCCGATGTGCAATTATCTGATCTCCTCGAATCTGCTCATATCGTTCGATAAAGACCAAAGTAAATCACCTTCCAACAATGAATACTGTTGCAATCTCTAAAATTGCGCAAAACATGGATCGATGAAATTTTTATTAGCTGATCAAATTTGAAAATGATATAATTCAAAAAATAGAGAAAAAAAGATTAGGAAAATCGGTCAATATTCTCAATATTTAAGGTAATCTTAAATAAAATGCAAAATTACCAAAACTCCCAACAGAAATTGAACGGGTTAACCGATTTTTTTCTATCTTTTTTTAATCGTCTCGTAATTATGTAATGAACCTCATGCAGCATATTAAAATTCAATTTCTGCATATTTCAATAATTATCAATTTCGTTCAAGGGGCTCGAATCGTTTCCAGCTGCAACAGTGGAAAGGGCGGATTTGTTACGACCGACCCCCTGGGTTGAACCCTGCTAAAAATTTCGGACAAATTCCGGATTCGGAAATTTGTCCGAAATTGTCCGTTACGTGGTCCGGTTTTTGTCCTCCGGATTCTATCCGGTCGTGTCCGAAATTTGTCCGGTCGAAGCTTCGACCGGATAAAGTCGAAGCTTGTATGAGAAAGTTGTATGAGAAGTCATTTTTTATAACATTTTAAATGCACTTTTAGGAGAGAAATTAGAACACTTTCGAACGAAGTATTTAGAATAGTGAAATATTACGTACAATAATAGCATACAGTTTAGAGAACAGTAAAACAAAAACTATTTGAATCAATTATTATCATTCTCGTCCACTGATCCTTCTTCCACATCATCGTCAATTCCATCATCATTCCCATCAACTGTTCCTTCCACATCATTGTCAATTCCATCATCATTCCCATAAGCTCCTTTTTTTCACATCATCTTTAATTCTATCAACATTCCGATCAGCTGCTCCTTCTTCCACATCGTCATCAAATCTTTCATCATTCCCATCAACTGCTTCTTCTTTCCAAGAGAGCTGTAGATTCACTTTCATGAACAAATTCATTTTCTATCGGAACCATGTAGTTATCCTCATCCTTGTTCAAAAGCTCATTAGCTTTTTCATCATTTTCCGTGTTACTATTCAAGTCTTTATCGGAATTCTCATTATTTATGTTTGTTTTCGAAGTTTCATTATCGCTTTTGTGGGTTTTTTTTCTGACGCCCTACCCAAAAACGAAAGCAAAATATTTAATTTTTTTCGATACGCCCTACTATGCAGTAGTATTTTACGTTTTCACTTGAATCTCACCAAATTATAATTTGAACCTGCGGATACATTTTGGATAGAATCGGACTGCTTCCGGAGTCAATGTTTTTGACCGGATTAATTTCGGATTTAAGCGAACGATTTTCCGATTTCATTTGCATTTCACGATATTACAACTTAAACCTGCGGATTAATTTCGGATAGAATCGGACTACTTCCGGAGTTGATGTTTCAAACCGGACAGATTTCGGATATAATCTAACGATTTCCCGTTTTCACTTGAATTTCACCAAATTACAACTTAAACCTGCGGTCCAATTTTGAATAGAATCGGAATGTTTCCGGAGTACATGTTTTTGACCAGAAGAATTTCGGATTTAAGCGGACGATTATCCGTTTTCACTTCAATTTCACCGAATGACAACTAAAACCAGCGGATTCATTTCGGATAGAATCAGACTATTTTCATAGTTGATGTTTTAGACCGGACAGATTTCGTATTTAGTCGGACGATTTTCCGTTTTCACTTTAATTTCACCGAATGACAACTTGAACCTGCGGATTAATTTCGGATAGAATCGGACTGCTTCGGGAGTACATGTTTTTGATTGGAAGAATTTCGGATTTAAGCGGACGATTTTCCGTTTTCACTTCAATTTCACCGAATGACAACTAAAACATGCGGAGTAATTTCAGATAGAATCGGACTATTTTCGGAGTTGATGTTTTAGACCGGACAGACTTCGGATTTAATCAGACGATTTTCCGTTTTTACTTAAATTTCACCGAATGACAACTAAAACCTGCGGATCAATTTCGGATAGAATCGGACTGCTTCCGGAGTATATGTTTTTGACCGGAATAATTTCGGATTTAAGCGGTCGATTTCCCGTTTTCACTTCAATTTCACCGAATGACAACTAAAACCTGCGGATTAATTTCGGATAGAATCAGACTATTTTCGGAGTTCATGTTTGAGAAAGGGCAGATTTCGGATTTAATCAGACGATTTTCCGGTTTCTTTAACAAAAATAATTTCAGGTACTGAGTTCCAGACTAATTTCGGATCAAGTCGGACTCTTTCGGACCGACTCCGGACATAATCAAACAAATTTCTGACTGTTTTCGCACAGTTTTCGGATTAGATCGGACATATTTCGGAAAAAAATCGTGGATCGGATTGATTTCGGATAAATTCGGACCAATTTCAGAATCCGAAAATTTTAGCAGGGAAGCATAATATCCTCATTTTCCTTTCTAATTCGGAGCGCCTGTTTTCGGTTCACCGTGGGTACTTTCCCGGTGGCGGATTGCTCGCTTCCAGGCGCAGAAATGAACCGCATTTTAGATTAATTAAAAAAAGGCCATTTTTCAAAAAACGGATACTTTATTTTTGTGTATTATGCCGTCGAAATTATTTGGTAAAGATATTACATCGAACAATTAATCCGTGTAGGAGGAAACATGTACAAACCACCAATACATAGGCTAAGAATGAAGCCTGACAAAGCGCCTTAAGCTTCTGGCGCGTTACAACCCTGTATCTTATTTTACATTTTAATTCTTTTCATGTAAATTATTTATTTCAAATATAATTTTTATACTAAAATGAAATTTCATAATTTCTAATATATATTCATATACTTTTCTGTTTCCTTTGTACGTCTGGACATAATGAACGCTTCCTACCTCTTTCCAAATGTCCGTTGCACTTCTCAATTCCGTACATTTAGATTGAACTTGCTTATAAATTTACATAAACGCAAGGCAAAGGGTGGTGCGTGTTTAACCCCCCCCCCCCCCCCGAAATTTTTGAAACATGTACATAATATAAATATGTGACGTGCGCCGAAGAAAGGGGGCTTACTCTGGAAAGCGAGATATTTCAGGATGAGCGGTCGAAGTCGACCCGACAGACGCGACTTTTCGAAGATAGGGAAGACCACGAAATCTTCCCTCTCCGCTTGCCACTACATTCTCACGCATATAGCGGCGCTGCTCATGGACGGGGTGAAGATGAGACGCGGAGATGTAGTGGTGAGTGGTGGGAGGTGTTTCACGGGATCTCGAGCTCTCGAGCGAAAGCCCGATTTCTTGGGTACCTATCAACTCAATTATTAGCAATAATAACGCTCGGAAATTTTTTTCGATGGTTTCATTAGAAAGAGCAACTCAAAAACTATCGAAAGGTGTAAAAACCTCGATTTCGATTATTCCAGAGTAAGCCCCCTTTCTTCGGCGCACGTCACATATAATCTCATGTGTGCCGCTGCATAACCCCCCTCCCGAATTTTTTTCTGCTGCATATCCCCCGCCGAAATTTTTTCTTGCTATATATCCCTCTCCGAGAAATTTTTCTGGCTATGGCCTTGCATAAACGTACGGACTTTGTCAATGATATTGTAGGGTTAGTGTTTCGAAACTTCTCTCATCATCACTATAGTGTAATTCTATTGTTGATTTATCTAATTTATAATGTAAATCATTTTCCTTTTTTCAATTTTATTTTTTTATCATATCTTTATAAAAGAACTTATGCTTTCTCCATTCGATATATTAATTTCTTTAAATAATGTGATAATAATAATAATTTTTAATTTCAAATTAATTCAAATTGCATGATTATAAATAATTAAAAATTATAACCGAGCCATCATACGACGCATCGTGTCCTTATACATCATTAATTTGTTCTAATTTTCTAGTAAAAAATGTACATTCATGAAATGTGAAGAATCTAATATTGTTTTTACTAACCTTGATTTGATTACCATTTTTTATGCATTATTAATTTGTGTTCCTTTTTTAATTTTTTAATTTGTTTCCCCTTTTAAAAATAATTTTTTTTTAAAGTTTCCCTTTTTAAAAATAAAAATTATTTTATCATTTTGTATTGTATACATTTTTATTTCATATTTTTAAATTTTTAATATTTCCCAGATAACAAAATGCGCGCGCAGTGCGAGCGGTAACGCTCGCACGCGTGCGGATTAATCCTGCACTCATGCCTTCACCGCGTCACGCAGATGCGTCATCATATGCGACGCATATCGCTCGCACGTCGTGAAGGTCGCACGCGTGCCGGTAAAAAGCGAGCCTTATGCGTCTCGTAAAATGTGTAATTATTATTTGTAAAGCATTAATCGTATAAGAAATAAAAAATACATAATGTAATCCAAAATATTATATTTCAAAGCAGAAAAAAACCATTTTACATATAAATGTAGATCATAGATATATATATCATGTATATGTATCTAACAAGTCTCAACGAACAACATATTTATAACTTATAAATATATAAATAACGTTACACCTGTAACGTTGGAAATCTACGTGTTTTTTTGTAAATTAAATGTGGATAATTTAAATTACAATAGGCTTGTGAGTTCACAACCAGTTCTCAAATCACAGTTCTTTTGCAAAGTAACCTAAAAATGTGTAAAAATACATACAAATTTAAAGCTCACCTAATCATCGCGTTATTGTCAGGTTTAATTTAAACATATACTTTGCCTGTTTAAACTCATTCAAATGTGTGTCAAAAACGACATTTTTTACATCCGTGCAACTTTCAATACCATTCAAAATCAAACTTACAACATAATTAAGGCACTATATGATGCTAAATCAACTCAAACCGAATGGCGAAAACGTTGATTTGTATCCGAATTCGACTTTATTTTTGCTAACAAAAAATATTTTTGTGTATCCAGCGCGTAGAGGCTAACGGCTTTTCGCTCTATACTTGCATCACGGAGTGAATTGCATTTGAACGACTTCGGCTGACTTCGGCAGTCTACGTCGACTGTCGCTCAAACTGCACCATATACACAACACAGAAAAAAACGCCATGTTGAAGTTTATGCAAACCACGTAATCACGCGGGAACATTAAAAACTTCCTTTAATGTAATAATGGTCAAATAAATTTTAAAACATTTGAAAAATTGTGAAAGTATTTTCAACACATTATTTTAAAATTTTCAATTTGTCAAAATTAGATTTTTGAATAAGTCTGTCAACATCATTAAATTAAAAATACTTGTAACATTTAAATTTATATTTCAGATGTTTCTCATATTTTTTTCTGTAGGAAATTATTTACACTAATTATTTCTACAACAATAATAGTTTAGATTATTATTATCAAAAAATGGGCTTATGATAACATTATATGAATAAATAGATGCCTATCACAAAATGCGAGGCATGTGCCTCGCACACACGTGCCTCACGCATTGTGCGACGCATAAGCTTCGCACATACGTTTCTCGCAAAATGCGACGCATATGCAACACATCCTACAAGCACCGCGTGACTCACATCCGGTGCGGGTAAAGTGCCTCGCACGATTGTTATCTGGGTTATAATAGCATAATTTATAATTTAATTTATTTATAATTAAAGTACATATTCTTAATTCACATTTAATATTAAATTATTTTTTATTCTAAAGATTCGGAATTAATGATTCTTCGATTGTGCACTGTCAAAATTATTATTATTAGATTCAATGCTTTCACGATGATTCATTATGATAAATTAAAATTTTTAATTTTAAAGCTTTCTCAGGTTTCAATCGTGTGCGAAACTATGAATGAAACCCGAAATAGTTATTTGTGATACAAGTGCGTAAAGTAGGTGATTGTGTTCGAGTGTGAATTTTGCAGCATAAGCCGGAGGCTCGAAGCATGAGTCGGTGGTTAGCGCACGAGCAAAGCGAGTGTGAAAACGTAGACGAGTGCTTCGAACCGCAGGCGAATGATGCAATCATACGAGTTAACAATCACCTACGCGCACGTGTATCACACGCTATTTTTTGCAACGCCCGTCCGAAAAAGTTGTCAGGAGGTGGTAACGAAAAATACTAATTTTATATTGCATAGAGTGGAGTAAAGAAATTACAAAAAAAAACAAATTTTTCAATGTTTGAAAAAAAATGTTTGAAAAAAAAAATTTGTAAACAAAAATTTTGTGAAAAAAAATGTTCGAAAAAAAAAATTTTGTGAAAAAAAATTTTGAAAAAAAAATTTGTTGAAAAAAATTTTTGGAAAAAAATAATTGAAAAAAAATGTTGGCGTTTATGCTTTTTTACCCCCCCCCCCCCCGCGGGGGGGGGGGGGGGGGTGCTGCGAAACCCTAAAAACAAAACTTCAATCATTAAAACATTTGTTCAAGTTAAATGTAAATTTATTTCAAGAAGATACCAACACCAGTGTTTAAAGTTACCTATACCAGTGTCTAAAGTATCTCATCTCGAATGTGCGCATGCGCAGCTTTTTCACCAGTGTCTAAAGTAAGCCATCTTCAAACTGCGCATGCGCGAAAATGTTTTCACGCACAGTCTGCTCAAATAAGGTACTTTAGGCACCATCTACATGCATGCAAACGTCAACTTTTGAGGTCGGTGTTGAAAAAAAGCTCTAAAATTAACAATTTTAATTTATCAAAATTATTATTATTATATTATACTATCAAGCCATTTCCCTTTCTGGGTGGGCTTGATTTGATCGGTTGGAAAATAGTGGTGTGTGGATGGGTATATAGGCATAGGTTTATAGCTGTAAGGTATAGACATTTTAGATTGATCTAGAATTCTCTTGTTATTTATTTGAATGACACGTTCCTTCTCAAACACTGCTTGCAAGGCCGTAGCCAGGGGGGGGGGGGGTGGTACGTGTTTGATCCCCCCCGAAATTTTTGAAACATGTACATAATATCCATATATTCTCCTGTGTGCTGCTGCATAACCCCCCTCCCGAAATTTTTTCTGCTGCATATCCCCCGCCGAAATTTTTTCCTGCTATATATCCCTCCCCGAGAAATTTTTCTGCCTACGGCCTTGACTGCTTTGACCCAGGTTGCTGATCAATCTCTTTAGCGATCACCGCAAGTGAGGATCCTCAAAAAATTGTTATGTATCTGTAACTATTACGAAATGCATATAAAAATAGAAAATTTTGAAATATAAATATCGTAAAATTAATATTTTGTACTTTATATTCTTGAATACAAAAATTTGTAATTGTAACTCTTTTAGATATAAAATAAAATGTAATTATAATTCTTTCTAATATTTTTATAATCAATTTAAAAACATTAACGTAAGTTAGATTAATGATGGTGTTAGAGCGATGATGTTTGTCAGAGTAATATAAATTTATAAAGATGAAATAAATAAATGGTAAATCGACATTCTTCAGACCAAAGAAAGTAGTTTACTTGTTAAAAACCTTTATTCGCTATCAACGTTTCGAAAACGGTCGTTTTCCTCATCGGGACATAACAAATTCAAGTTAAATTCCAAGTTTCGTCAAACATCCTAGTTATCATTGTATGACTCCCCTTCCTCATCTTCATCACGATAAATATATGAAATAATATTAGCTTTAATTAATATTTAAGTAGAAAAATTTTCTTTTTCGAGGTTAGAATTTGTAATTTTAAAAATTTACCTTAAAGAGCCACATCTTTTTTCTTGAATTTTTGTTAACTTCCTTAAAAAAAACACCAAAATTTTTTAATTCTTCAAATCAATACTATCAAAAAATAATTTATTTAATTTATTCGTAAAGTCAGAGACTTCACGACTTTTCTGCTCCATTTTTGTGACAAGTAAATTGAGAAAGAGAGGAAGAGAAATCTTAACAAAGATAGAATTGGCAATAACGTATCATCAATTTATATCGTAAGGTACTATAGTTTCTATATAAATCTAATTACTATATTAAAATTGAAAGAGTTGTACAATTAAACATTATTAACAAACTTATACATTGTTTTAAAATTTTAAATATTACTTATACTGATTAATTGAAAAATTCATCAATGTAGAATTTTGAAAGAAAAGAAAAAAATTCAATTTTTTAAATTAGAGAATCCAAAATTATATTATATATTGGACTATAATTATTAAGATCTGAAATTATATTCAAACAATTATTGTTGTTTTTCTTTATAAAAAACATTTCTGCTATTAATCTTTTAAATTCATTAGGTTCATGGTGTAAAACTATAACATTATCCCAATCAATCAAATGTCCTGTTTCAACCTGATGTTTTGCTATGATTTTATGGTTTTTAGGATTTTGTCTAAAATTAACATGATGTTCTTTTATTCTTGTATCAAGTAATCTACTAGTTTGACCCACATAACATTTTTCACAATTCAAACATTGAATTTTATATACCACATCAGTAAATTGCAAATTATCTAATGAATGTTTTCCTAATTTTATGAATTTATCAAGCTTAGAGTCAATTCTAAAATTTGTTGTAATATTAAAATCATTTAAAATTCTTTTAATTTCAAAAGATAACTTTTCATGATAAGAAATTGATACTATTGGTTTAAAATTTGAATTTCTAACTATATTTATATTATTTTGGTTGGATAAAAAACCTGTAATTGTTTTAATTTTATTGTTAACATGTATTTGAACAAATTCTGTTGGGCAATTATTTAAATATAAAGTTTTTTTTAATAAATTCAATACTTGAACTGTGAAATGATTTATCTGATAATTTTCAAGCTGTATCAATAAGGTTTTTGAATATCGAAATTTTATGTTGTATTGGGTGGTTTGAAAGAAAACTTAAATATCTACCAGAATAAGTATTTTTACGAAACCAATCAGTGATGATATTACCTGAATCAGTTTTTATAACTTTAATATTTTAAAAAGAAATAGAATTCTTACTTTCAATTTCATGTGTAAATTTAAGCCTTAGATGATAAGAATTAAATTGATTTATAACGTAAAGTAGTTTATCTTTAGGTAAAATAATGAACGTATCATCATCGTATCTAAAATATGTGCGTAAAGAAAAATTTAAATTTGTTATTACATTTGATTCTAAATCTTGCATAACTAAATCAGCTAATGTTGTAGAAATAGGAGAACCCATAGGTGTTCCAAAAATTTGTCTGTAAAACTATAATATTATCAGATGGAATTGTTTTATTAATTATTTTATGTTTAAATTCAAAAGAATTTTTCGCTTGATATTTTGGTACTATCAATGCTTTTTTAAGAATATTATTAAAAATATTAGACATTGTATAAGTAAGTGAGTTAATTAATGAAACTACAAGTCGAAGTGGACAATTATGTATATGAACTTTAGGTAACCCACAAATTCTAGGAATGTTAGTATCATGAACTAAAATATCTTTTCGTAATAATTCTTTACTTAAATATCCATTAATTCTCCAAGAATTTAACAATTTAAATGTTTTATTTTTCAATTCTTTTTCAGGGTTTTCATTTAATTTTTCATAAGTTGTGGTGTCATATAATAATTCTTGCATTTTTTTTATATAGGATTCCTTTTTAAGAAATACTATATCATTACTTTTATATGCATGAGTTATTAGTAATTGTTTATTAGCTTTAATAAATGTATTTTTTGTATTTTTTGTTCTAAAACTCTATCAACGTCTGTAACTTTATCATTCTGTAAAAAATTATGTGCAGTATTAATTATTCTGTGTCTTAATAAATCACGATCTTCAATATTTTCAATTAAACCAATATTTGACTCTATATCTTTAACCATATTCATAATTATTTTACTTTTGTTTGTTAAAAAGGAGGAACTAAATTTATTCCCTAACCTTAAAATATCATCAACATTGTCTGGAATATCAACATTACTAAAATTTATTATCCAAGGATCTTTAGCAGCACTGTTATTTGTCTCTTTATGTTTATTTATATATTTATTATTTCTTAAATTTATCTTGATATTATTAAAATTTTGTTTTAAATATTTTAAATGGATATTTAAATCTTTTATTTCATCATTAAGCAAACGATGTTCTAAAGATTCTACTATGAAATTAACATGATTTTTTGCACTGTGACTAAAAAATTGTAAATTTCTAACATTCCTAGTAGCATTAGTAATATTCTTTGGTAATAAATTGTGAAACCTACAATTGACAAGAAATGATTCTCTAGTTTTTAAATGTATCAATTTTCTTGTTCAAATTGATGAACTTTTTTAAATCTGTAAAAGAATTTGGAAAATTATTTTTGATTTCGTTGAGATACATATTGCTGTGAAAAAGACTATTATAAGAACTTAAATTACTTAATTTAATTACTAACAATAATACTTAAGTTGAAATAACATCTAATTTTGACAATACAGATTTGTTAAAAAATTGTGTTAAATTAACAATGATTAACATTGATAAATTAATTAGTTGAATTTACTTTTGACAATAAACATAAAAAATTTGTATATACATAAAATGTATATTGTAGAATATAATAAGTTACCCAAAGATGCAAAACTTATAAGATTTCTTGGAGGTCACAGCTTTAAGGGCGGTAAGACTCGTAAGGTCCTAAAGTGACCATAATAAGAAGGGCCTAAAAAGAAATAACAAATTTAATATTTCACTAGAATTATGAGATCATAATTGTGTTATTAATGCATCATACATTTCGTTTTTAAGACAGTAAGTATGTTTATGTACATTCTATAGAATTGTTTACCCAAATGACACAATTTGGAAAATATAATATATAAATATATATATAATAATAATATATATACAATATATAAATGTGTGCATATAAAATTGGTTTTCAGGTCCTCAAATGTGGTACAAAATTATGGAAAATGAAAGCACAATTAATATATAGTGACATTATTCGTATCTATATTTGTTTCATTCACGATTTTTTTATGTGTCCTGAAAGTATCACTTGGACATCATTTGGACGTCTTTCAGACGTTCTAGTTAGCAGGCATTACAAATATCGTAATATTTATCGATTATCCTTATACAGTCACGTTGTTGTCTTTATGATGACCAAAATTTTGGGACATGTTTGCGTTATCTTAACTACATCCTTAAGTTGTCTTTTTCAAAAGTCTTTACAACGTCCGAAGAACGATATCAGAACGATATCTTACTGACTCTTGTGCCCACTGGGATCTGACTTTACGAATAAATTAAATAAATTATTAAATTGTTTGATAGTATTGATTTGAAGAATTAAAAAATTTTGGGGTTTTTTTCAAGGAAGTTAACAAAAATTCAAGAAAAAAGATGTGGCTCTTTAAGGTAAATTTTTAAAATTACAAATTCTAACCTCAAAAAAGAAAATTTTTCAACTTAAATATTAATTAAAGCTAATATTATTTCATGTAAAATCATGTATTTATCGTGATGAAGATGAGGAAGGGGAGTCTTAAAATGATATCTAGGATGTTTGACGAAACTTGGAATTTAACTTGCATTTTTTATGTCCTGATGAGGAAAACGACCGTTTTCGAAACGTTGACAGCGAATAAAGGTTTTTAACAGCTAAACTATACTTTCATTGGTCTGAAGTATGTCAATGTACCATCTATTTATTTCATCTTTATAAACATTAATGTAATAAAATGAATAATGTTAACAAAAATATGTAATAATTTTAAATGTCCATATAAATAAAAAATGTTTTTGTCGACAAAATCTTTCCGAATGTATTTTTCTCTTATTTAGTATTATCTCATTTATGTGTTTAGAAATTTTTATCCTTTTTTCAATGAAATTTGAGAAACATTTATCTAACTTAATTCTCGTAAATCCGTCATTATACATCTTTCTTTTTTTTTTGGCTGCGTAGTTGCATTCTGGAGCTATAATAATCTATTAAATTCTCTTTGTATATTACGAAGAAGCATTCTTTAATTTTTGTATGGACAAAATTATAATAAAACGAATTCCAAGCACATATATTTTTCGAAGAATAAATTTTTTTTTGTAATAAAACATATGTATATGACAAATAAATAAATAAACAAAATCAATTGAAATAAATATATTTTTACTAATTTTGAAATAAATATCAATATTTTCCAGCAAAAAACCTGAATGGATAATAATTTTTTTTAAATTGAATGTTTTATAATTATCTACTCTTTAACTATGTGTTTTCTTTAATATTATTTATTTTTGTCCAATTAGAATTCATTATTTTTAATTACTTTCTAAGATCTAAATTTAATAAGCAAAATATACTTATAGTTTAATCAGTATAAAATTCTTTGAATTCGAAATTATCATTTATATTGTGAACTTGAAATCGTGTACATTGACTTGTCATATTTACAACTGAGTTTTGAGACCGATAACTCCAGATATTTTTTTTGAAAGTGCATAAAGTGTGCGGTGTCTTCAACGGTGCAAGCTCTGACTATTTGGATTAATGTTTTTTAAGTGTTGGGGTGACAATGGATAGTTTCGATCTGAAGGAATCTCTTGGTAACTTTGCAAAGAGCCTGGAGGAGCTCAAAAGTTCGCACAATGAGCTACGTAAAGAAGTACGTGAGTCTTGTAACATTTCGAAAGAAATTAAAGGTAATATGGGGATTTTATCTGAGAAAGTGGTTGGGCTGGAAAAGAAAATAGATTTTGCAGAACGTAGAGAGAGAGAGAGAACAACATTGTTATCTTCGGTATGAAAGACGATGACAATCGTACAGGCCTGCTCGCTACAATAATATCAACATTCCAGAGTGTTAATTTGGATTTACCTGAGGTGGCAATCGCGGATGTATTCAGACTACGAAAAACTAAAGGTAAACGCCCGGTCCTTGTGAGGTTCATTGCAGTAAGATGGGTGAAACTCATTTTTACTAAACTTTCGGAATTTAAAAAGCTTAACCTCGTCGTTGCAAATGATCGTTCCAAGCAGGAAAGGGAGCAGAGAAAAGAACTGATGAGGTGGAGTACTTGATTAAAGGTATTAGAGTTATAGAGCAGCTAGAAGATGGGAGCAAAATAAAGAAGAGAGGCCGAACATCAAATCGAGATCTTCTGACTGAGGACAAGAATAATAAAAGTATGAAGTCCTTCCTGACGGGGAATAAAATTGACCCCCCTCCTCATTCTCAGATCCCGCAGGAGAATGATTCGGCAGCATAGCTTGAAGTCCCTGCCTTTAATTCCCAAGGTGAAGTGAATTCTGAGTTATTTCCTAAGATCATCTTTTGGAACATGCATGGTTTCTCTAACCTGAAGGATATTGAAAATACATTCAATTATTCTGATATCTTGTGCGTATATGAAACTTGGTTGGAATCACCGAGTTTGCATACTACAGGTTTCTCCAGGGATATGCAGCTGTTCCATTCGCCAGCTTGGAGAGACGCAACCAAAGGCAGAGCAAAAGGCGGTATTTTGGTGGCTTTGAACACTCGGGTATATTCTGCACATTTAATTCACTCTTCTCATGATATTATTATTCTTAAGATTCGATGTGAATCGACAGAGTTTTTATTGGGGGTTGTTTACATCTCACCTCTTTCGAATGTTAATCCTTTTTTAGAGGAACTCGATGTTGTGTTCTCCTCAATACATGATACGTATTCAAAGCTGCCAATAATTATAGGCGGTGATTTTAATTGCAGATTAGGTACGCTTAATGAATTAGACGAAAATATTTTTTTGAACTGCGACAACTTTCATTCTGTTAGGACTTCGAATGACCCTGTTATTAGTAATAGAGGTAAGCGATTGGTTTTATATATGAGCAACAAAGGGTTTTGTCTTTTGAATGGTAGATCCCGAGCAGATTCACCTGCGAATTTCACTTTTAAAAGTCGTTTAGGTTCGAGCGTAATTGATCTTGTATGGGCTTCGATAGACGGGCTTGCATTTTTCGATAATTTTAATGTGTTGCCTGTTTTGACAATGTCTGATCACTTTCCTGTCTCTTTAATTTTAAATTTTGTTGACCACTCCGAGTATTATAAACAAAGCCAAGGTAATAACTCTAAAGATGTAAAGATAATATTCAACAACAGTAAATCTGTCGATTTTACCGAAAGCATGAGATGGAGGGATGAGATTACACGTGTTGATGGAAATGTTGATATGCTTAATGATAACTTAATAACTACAATTTTTGAAACGGCAATGGAATTAGGAATGACTCATAAAGTGTTTGGTAGGGTGGGGATTAGATCCGCTGACAAGCCGTGGTTTGACAAGGATTGTCACGTAGCTAGAAGTAGCATGGTCGTAGCGTTTCAGGCCTTTCAGAGAAATGACAACAGCGAGATGAGTCGTTGGGCGTATTTTGATGCTAAGAAAAGATATTTGAAACTTTTACAGAATAAGAGAATCGACTATGAAAATAATATTGTAGATGAAATAGCTTCTGCCCATAGCTCATCTACCTTTTGGACTATTATAAATAAGAGGCGTAAGAAATTCGCTGCACCTAACGTTATCGGTCTAGACACGAGGTACAAATGGCTGAGAGATCTATTTCCAATTAAAATAATGAGTCGCCCCCTTGATGTCTGTATTTCTCACCCCGTGCTGGACGGCTCTATAACATTTTTAGAGTTGAAGGAAAGTCTTAAAAAATGTAAAGATGCTAAAGCAGCGGGGTCTGACCTAATTAGTTACAGTTATTTCAAAAGACTGCCTGAGAACTGGTTACTCTATTTGGAACAAATATTTAACAAAATTATGGAGACTGAAAAAGTGCCAAATGCGTGGGGGTGCATGACTACGACGATGCTACTTAAAAAGGGCGATGCCACCATTACCGATAACTATAGACCGATAACATTGGTGAATTGTATTGCAAAAATTTTCACACAAATTTTAACTAATAGACTAAATACTTGGAGCGAAGAACGTAAGGCGATTTCTGAATTTCAATCTGGTTTTAGAAAGGGTCGGGGCTACCTGGATAACCTTTTTACCCTGCAATCGATAATTCAGATACACTTGAGACACCCTAGAAGTGCAGTTTACGCTGCATTTGTAGATCTTAAAAGCGCATTCCCCTCAGTTCCGCATGATCTGTTGTGGAACAAGCTGCATACTCTTGGTGTAAGCTCGGAAATTCTAAATATTCTTAGAAATTTATACGAAAATGCGTATACTTGTATAAGAACAAATAATGGTACAACCGAATATGTTAAGGTGTCTCAGGGTGTTTTACAGGGAGATGTACCAAGTCCTCTATTATTTCTGTAAATAGTTTGATAGAAATTTTATTGTTAGCTTATGCAGATGACCTGGTCCTTCTCTCAGATACACCTATGGAATTAAATAGGAAACTCGAGGCCCTGTGACTGTACTGTGTACAGAATGGTCTGGTTGTGAACGCAAGTAAAACCAAGATTGTTATTTTTTTCAACAGCGCCAGGAATTGTGTAAAAAAGTTAATTTCTTTTAAGCTGGGCGATGATAGAATTGAGGTAACAGACAATTATAATTATCTTGGTGTAATTCATAGTAACTCTTGTAAGTACGTTGATGCCACGAGAAAATTTATTAGTTCAGCAAATGCGGCGGCGGGTGCTACTTTGAAGATCATAAACAGTTTTAGAAAAGACTCTTGGTCAGCCTACATTAAATTGTTTGAAAGCTTGGTTAATAGTTCACTATTATACGGGGTCCAAGTATGGGGTCAGGCCTCTCTTGAGGCTCTGGAGAGGGTTCAGCTGGGTTTCTTTAAGAGACTGCTTCATTTACCAACCAACACTCCGAACTACGCAGTAAGATTAGAAGTGGGTAGACCATCATTGTCCTGTGTTGTCCTCGCTAGGACTCTGTCTTGGATTGAAAAAATTTCTTGTATGGACTCTTCACGGTATCCAAGACAGTGCTTAGAGAGAATAATTGGTCTGGCAAGGTCTAAACCCAGAAATAATTATTCAAACTGGTATTCGCAACTCAGACATTATTTTGAGGCATGTAACATGTTGCACTTATGGAGCGGGGCTTCCCTGGAAGGCCTGGCTTCTAGTGCAAGCATAGTTTTGGGTGGTTACATGAGGGCCTCGCTTAGAAGGGATTTGGAAGCTAGGACCCGTTCTAGGAGCCTGCAGGTCTGTCCTTATATTTCCTTAAATCAGGGAACTCAGCCCTATCTCACTTGTAGAATGGACTTAAATTTTAAAAGGGGTTTATCTCAGCTAAGACTCGCAAATAATCACTCAGAACACATATTTTTGTTTGGTAAAAGGCATAAGATTTTTAGTTCAGATTTATGCCTGTTTTGCTTTGCCGATGGTGTTGATCTTAACCATTTTCTTAATGAGTGCCCTCGATTTACGGAAATTAAAACAAAATATTTCACTGAATCGTCGACGTGTGCTGACCAAGTAATATTTTGGAAAGCTATTTTATCTTCAGTTGACACAATTAGCTGTAAAAAATTTATTAGAATGATTGTAGAAATATGTATTGTATATGTGATAGACAGTATAGTCTAAATAAACTCTAATAAAGGAATAAACAATTAAAGAATTTTATTCTTTCTTGAGGTTTATTGAATTCGATATCTGAATTTTGCATTTTCATCCAGTGACTGATTAACACCAACTTGAAATTTACCTTTTTTTATATTAATTTATTTATTATTAATTTATTTTATATTAATTTATTTATTTTTTATATTAATTTTTTTGCTATTTTTCGAAAGATTGACATATTTTTATGTTTTACTTTGCTTTGTAAGAATACTCTTAAATGTTTAAACAAATTAAAATTTTTTGCACCGGATTTCACTTCATTCAACAGCTCGTATTTCTCTTGAAAAGATAATCGCTTCCTTTTATTTTCCTTCGACATTTTTTTACCTTAAACTAAACACTGAAGCGAATTTACTGCAACATATTTGCAACTGACAAAATGACTGAAGTAGACGACACGATTAACCGCGGGGGATACTGCCCGCTTTTTTCATACACTCCTGCGTTGTTGTGGAGTTGCTCCGCTCACCTAGCAGTGCTTCTCTCTCGCCCCCTTGGACCCCCTTGTCTGTTAAATAGGGAACTGTTATATAGGGACTCTAGTGTATAAGAAATGCATAAATGATTGCTTTAAAACGTATATAGCGTTTTTCAAAACTAAGCAAAATAATAGAGGGAACTTACTTGCAAAAAGATTTCATGAAAAAATTGTCTTTTCATTCCAGTTAAACCCGTTCTAGTTTCGTTGTTAATTATGAACATAACCCTAAAAATTACCGGTCGAATGTCAACAAGCGGATTGATGATGAATATTTTAATAAAAACAGAATTTCAAGCTATAAGTCATTCAATCGATTTTCATCCTAAAACGCTCAATAAGGGAAAAAGTTTAGCCGTCATTCATGTGGTGAGGGAGTTACGTTAAAAAATAATAATAAATTAGAAATGAGATATGGGA
Organism: Andricus quercusramuli; assembly: GCA_932178445.1. Lineage (NCBI taxonomy): Eukaryota > Metazoa > Arthropoda > Insecta > Hymenoptera > Cynipidae > Andricus > Andricus quercusramuli. The sequence continues at coordinate 126,943 of CAKNXH010059299.1, read as the reverse complement.
CACTTACTGTGAAAAATTCAAGTAAATAATTACATGCAGGATTGCTTTAAATTTTATTCTTGATAAATATTGTTATTTTGTACAATAAAAATGTGACACAGGAATCTTAGAACATGAAAATTCCAGTGGTATTTTTATCAGGAATTGTGTAATTTTCATACTAGAATATCCGTATGCTTGAAATAGAGAAAATCAGGAATATGTTATGTACATTTATGTATATCACGGATATGTCATGTATTTTGTTTCATATTTTGAATGTTAATAATATAATGTTTCCCTTTTTCTAATTAATTCATTTTAATTCATTTTTTGTCTATTTTATATTTTATTTTTTCAATATGTTATCATAAACTCACTTTTTTTTATTATATTCAAACATGTCGTAAAATAATGATAAAATACTGTTGAATATTAATTTTCTGAATTACGGTTTTTCATTTCTGTGTAGTATATCAAAATATTCCAATTACTTATTTCTGATCGAATCTCTTTGATTCGATTTTTAATACGATCGTGAATATAATTTTGTTAAACAAAGCATATTCATTGAATTAATTGTATAATATTATTTTTTCTCATTTTTTCATAAAAATAAACAATTCAAGAAAGAAGTTACGTTTATTTTTCATTGAAATAAGTCTTTTTTTTCAATAACCTATTGAGGCTTCGTATAAATTAACTCGCGTAACTGTCAATGACGTGTTAAATTATGGTCTCAGCCTTTTTATTGAATTAAAATGTTAATAATCATAAAAAAATTGTTCATCTACATCTGAACTTACAATGATTAATGTGGTTAACTGTTTATTCATTTTTTTCTTTGACTATTTATTACAAAACTATTTGTAAGTTGTCCAATTGTTTTAATTTTTGTGTACGCATAGACAGTGGCGCCAATCCTTTTCCAAACAATTGGGCTATTTTTGAATGGGAAGAGCATTCTCACGTTCTAAGTGCCCACATGCGGTCATCTTTCGGGCATTCTTCAAAATTTGAATATTTGGGGCCTGAAAATTATGACCTACAGGTACACAAGTTTCGAAGGAAATTATTCATTAATGTCGATGTAAAAATTCTACTACACGCGTGCTTTAATGGTTGCTCTTAAACAGTATATTAAAGTATTTTATTCTATTTTAATGCAGATTAATTTAATTTATTCTAAAATCTGTTCAGCAATCATTAAAAAAAAATGGGGATAGAGATGTTTTGTACAGCTGGAATCAAGACTAGCTTACGAAAAGAAGCGACTTATGATTTTAATTATGCAATTTCAAAAACATTACTACAGTCCGATTGAAATTAAATAATATTAAATCGAATCATTTCCGTTTTCCAAATTGATTTACAACTTTTAATGTTTTTAAAGAATTAGCAAATCGATTTTATGTATTATTTTTAAAATTCCCTAATATCATAAGGGGTGGAGAAATTGATTTTAAAATATTATTCGCATTACTTTAATAAACCCACTTTAACAAACATATGAGTTTTTGACTCATTTTGCCTTCATCCATCGAAATTTCTTCTTCAATATAAACATAATTGTTTGCCTAATTAAAAAAAAGAAAAAAATTGATTAGCACTTCGAACTCGAAAGTTCATTGCCTCACTACCCGATTCGGGTAGTGTTTCTAGGTGGATAAATACTACCAGTGTGGGTCCACCACACCCACGACGGGTCAACAACACGCAGTATTCCCCGAACGGTCACCCATCCAAGTATTAACCGCGCCCAACACTGCTTAACTTCAGTGATCTAACGGGAACTGGTGTTTTCAGCGTGGTATCGCCGTTTGCCTAATTAAAATCTGAAAAAAAGTTACATCAATTTTTAAAAATTTCCAGATAAAAATGCCAGTTTGCTCTTATTGGGTGGTATCACTTTTTCTATACCAAAAGGTTAATAAAACATTATTGGTCATTAACTGCATAATATACAAGAGTGTACATAATATATATGATTGCAATGTTTTTGACATACTTCGCGTAATTCGTATTACTTAATATTTTCAGTAATATTCGTAAACTGGCCTGTTCACAAATATAAACTTATTCATGCGTAATTTACATTTGCGAACGTTCTGTATTATTTTACTTTCTTCCCATACGTGTTTTACTCATTTCTTCCACTTTTTTACACAATATTTGTTATTATTTACAACTAGTACATTATCGCCATGACCCCCCCCCCCCCTCCCTTGTAACAGATTGGGCGGCCGCCTGACCTGCCCCCCGGGGTTGGCGCCCCTGCGCATAGATTATGTTCCATTGATGTCTTTTATCTAATAAAAACATGAGAATCACCTATTGTTCAATTATATTTAAGTTCAAATTGAATAATTTCTATTCATATATGTTTAAATTTTTCCCGTATATAATTATCTAGTATACTTGAATGTTAAAATAAAATTTTTAATGAATACTTGTAATAGTTTCTCATTATTTATTTTATATTTCTTTAAATTTTCAGATAGTAAATTGCATATAATTTTATATGTATTTGATAAATTATTTCTATTAAATTACAATATTTCATTAAGTAATTTTTATATTGATTCAAATAATATCTTTCAAATTACGTATATAATTAATTTTCTCTTATATTGTGCATCAATTTTTGAAACGCATTTTTCTAACATATGTGAAGGATTGGAGAAAAGCATGTGCCTAGTCCTTCTGTAACATGAATCTGAGTATTGGTACTACTTGTACAACTGTTATTTAAGCCTGAATTGCAAGATTATTTGATTATATTTCTAGCCCTGCACAGTTTAAGGCGAGATAATTGAGCTACATTTAAAAACTGAGTTTATACTCGAATTTTAGAAGTGTTGCGATTACCCAGACAACAAAATGTCGACACTGAGCCCACACGGTGCGTACACGATGTACAGAATTGTCGACACGTTGTGATGGCCAAAATGCCGACACATGTAACCTCATATCCGTCGCACATGCGTTGCACGTCGTGTCGACACACTGCCTTTCCAATGCATCCACATATGCGATGCACGTCGTGTCGACACGCGTGTGTCGGGAAAAATCCCTTGCATAATTATAATAATTTAAAACAGTTTATTATTAATTGCGGGGACGGATTAAATAAGGGGACATAAATATGTCCCCTTATTTGATCCGTCCTCTCAATTAAAAAAGTTTCAGGAACAATATAAGAAAAAAAGGAAGTTAAATTAATATATATTCAGCAATATATTTTATTAATTCTATTCGACTTTTGAAGTTTCCAATGTAAAATGAATGGGAAAAAATCAGTTTTTTGAGTTTTTAGAATAATTACTTGAAACCAAAAATGTCAATTTTTTATGAAATCGACCTTTTGAGCACTTTATTCTTGTTTTTTTCTACTTAAAATTATTTCTATTAGTCTAGTGGAATACTTATCAGCATTGGTTAATAAATTTTCGATTATTTGAACAAATTTATTTTTTTCGACATTTCGTTTTTTTCCTAAAAATTATTACTATTGGTCTAGTTGAATGTTTATTAACATTGGTTTAGTAATTTTCAATTCTTTTAAACAAATGGAATTTGTTTGAATAATTTTTTCTTGATTTAAAAAAATAATAATTATGACTACACTCGAACTCCAAACACGGAAAAAAAGGCTTTGTCATTGTAACAATCTAATAATTTGTTACTGAAAATAATGTTGTTTTATCAAATGACATGATTATATTGACAAATAAACCTGAAGCTGTAGGTTTTTGATACCAATCGGTTTTCAAAGAGTTGCCTTCTCTTATGATCAAAGTATCGAGGAAACTGATTTGCCCATTATTTTCTTCTTCTATTGTAAATTGAATTTTGTGATTGTAACTGTTAAACATATTT
>CAKNXH010059299.1:84830-108085 GCA_932178445.1 Andricus quercusramuli | reverse complement strand
CGTTACGCTGTAGCGTAATGTTTGCGTTCGGCCGGTCCGCCAGGGATATTGTAAAAAAATAAAAGTTTTAGATAGAATATTCCTCAAATATTGGAATTGGGCAAGTTTTTACATTAAACAGTAAGGTAAATGTCCCATTAATCGTGACGGTCCCAGTAATCGTGATACTTGGTTATAGTTTGAATATATTGTTACAAAAATGTGTTAAAAGTAACATTTAGTGATAGAACTCACTTATTTTTACCATTTTATAATCGCAAATAGAAATTACATTCATTCAGATGTAATAAAAAGCAAGAAAATTGGCATCACGATTACTGGGACTAAGGTCACGATTACTGGGACGTTTACCTTATCACATTTTTAAATAAAGCTGGTTTAAAATTGTAAACGTTTGAAATTAAATACCAACATTTTAAATCAAAATGAAATAAAATCTAATTTTTTGATTGAAAACTAATTTGAAAATTATAAATGTTTTTGTAGTCTTTGAAATTTAAAAACTTTTTTTCGAAATTAGTGTGATCAAATTGGCTATAATAAGTGTAATTTCTAAAAGCACAAAATTTTGAATCTGAATAAAATGCGTATCGACAATAACTTTATAATTTGTACCCTCCTAAGCCCCTTTTATTCACACTTAAATACCACCCCGTAATTAGTCAAATGAGAGTTTGGCGATATAAAGAAGTTTATTTATTTTTTCCTAAATTACTAATAATGAAAGTGTCATATATTTTTATTAACTTTAGTTTAAATTACTACATTTAATAACTTAATTTTTTTGTATTTATAGAAAATTGTTATAGGAATAATTAATGATAAAATATTGAAATAATTATTGCAAAAAGTAGAAAACCTGTAAATGAATGATTCACTTTTAACCACTCGTATCGAAATATTTAAGAATTGTGATGTTTATCAGAAATTGTATTCATCATGTTATTTCAAAAGATAATAAAAATATATAGCACACTGATTAGTAGTAATCTAGCAAAAAAATGTGCAAAAAAGTTAGTAAAATTCAATTTATTCTAAAACTCTCATTTCGCTAATAAGGGTATGATTTTTAAGGGTGAATATATAATATTCAGAGGAGGGTAAAATTATCAAGTTTTGTTCAATACTCATTCCTTAAAGATTTATTCACGTCTTATTTCCACCTTTTCAAACACAACACTTTTCACATAACGTTAATTGAATGGCAAAAATTAATGTCTACGCAGTCCGATATGTCTTTTATTAAATAATATTGCTCAAATTAGCAGTGTATCATTTTTACGGGCTTCAGTTCCAGTTTCAATTTGCGTTTCAATGGTAGAATTGACAAAAGTTAGTAAATCCCTTTTTTACCAGTATGCATTTGGGCTACCCAATGGCTCATGACCTCTAGCTCTATGTTTTGTCATTCATGAATTTAAATTTAAAACTCTACAATTTAGTGTTCAGCTTTAAAATGGTTGATATTGGCTTCCGACAAAAATTTACACCAGCAAATATATTTATTCGTGCTTTTAATTCGAAATATTTATTGCCTACAATATTATACTAATGTAAATTTAAAACTATAAATTTGTTTGACATTTCAAGTTAAAATTAATTATCTAATCAAGTATTGGTTTCAATTATTTTTGTAACTGTAAACTATAATTATTTGCAAATGATAAATTTTGAAGGACTTCCAAAATTGAAACCGTGATATTCACAATATTTTGGTACCAAATTATTCACTTTTTAATGCCTTCTACTAAAGGTTGTTTAAATTTAATCGATTCCAGTTTTAAGTAATTCAATTTTGAGAGTTTCAAGTTGAAAGCTGATCAAAAAGTAAGTCAAAAGTAAGTCAATTGTGGAATTACCCTATTCAAATGTTATTAAAAAAAGAGGTTTAAAAACATTTTTTTTTAAACCCAATTTATCTTAAAATTATCTGAAAAGACATGAACAAAAATTTGCCTATTTTTATCAAATTTCTTTTTCAGAAGAATGTTTGATTGAACAAACTACAAGGCGAAAATTAGATATCGCAAATAAAAAATTTCCTATCAAAATATTTAGTGCCATTGTAGCATCTTTGAAGGCATGCTTGTAGCAAAACGTTGCGAATAAAATTGGTTTGAAATGTGACAACATCGCGGGCTTGGTAGCGTCGGATTAATGCATAACTTATATACAAATGGGCTTGGTAAGATGGTTTTATATATTGGGCCTAACAGAGTTGGCGAAACATAGAAGCTGCCGATATACGCTGGGTCTGGTTTCGTACGCCGTACATAGTGGGACTGACAACGTCGGACAAACCAATAATTAATAAGCAGTCGCGGACAATTGTCCAGGGATGGTCCCGAAGGAATTACCCCTCATCGGAGGTGTGAGAACCGTGCCGAAAGCTGAGTGGCACCTGGGTGAGGTGTTTCAAACGGTGATTCTGGGATACCGGGCGACCCCTCAGAGTATACAGCCTTATCCTGGCAGCCTTATCCCTAGCTGCTTGTGGGAACAACAATGACAACACCAAACATAGTTATAGTAAGTGCGGTTCAAAACAATCGAACTCGCAGGGCTACCGACAATGGGTCGGACAACAATGCCGAGTATCCTAGAGTTGGGGGAGCCAATCAAGACGTAGTCAATGCGATTGACCGGCGGAATCTTGTTACTTTTAAGTGGACGGATCGACTTAATGTCGGCCTGCTAGAGTGCTACAATAACAGTATGGTCCCTAAACGAGAAGGTTACATGGCACGACTGCATGACCTGTGGTGCGAGAAAACCCCAGAGCTCTCGCACTTTTCGCATCAACGTCTGTGAAACCATGCCGAAAAACTCCGAAAAAGGGGTTATGTAAGCGGAGCGCCTACTCTACCGCAGCCAGAACAAGCCGGGTATAGAGAAAGAGAGGCGACACTGAGACCAACCGCTATCAGGCATCCAATAGAGGAAGAAGGGTGCTTCAGAACACCGAGAAACATCAACATACAGGTTTCTCCCAAGCCAAAAGATCAGACTGAACTGGATAATGAGCTTCGTGGAGGTTTTTCCGAAGAATCCAACCTCTGGACTATCAATTGTGGTGTGTACAATGCAACGAGAACTTTGGCAGATGCAAGCCGTAAAACAAAACCAACGGTTGATCATAAGACCAAAAGACGAATACATCAACTCAGCACGAAGATAGGCTGGACTAGACAGTACGCGTCCCGCATTCAGTGTGTGATTGACTACATAACATCTGGCAGGACTTGCACTGCCAAGGTTCGACAGTTCGCGCGCGAACTGCGGATCCATCATCACACAATCAACAAGTTAAAGCTACTGACCATCAGGCAGCATGTTGTTGGCAGAATACCAGTACTACCTAACGCTAGGAGAAGTCTCGAGCGGAGAGAGAGGTGGGTTAAAGAAAATCAACAGTTTTTATTTGACCCATCTAAACTCTTCCAAGACCCTCCAATTACTGTCGACTATATGTACGCCCAAACCAGAGGAGGTCGAAACATTCTGGAGAGAAGTCAACGAAGTCCAAAATCCACTTGAAGAAGGCTCAAAGAAAATAAATAGCTTCGAGGAGCTGTGCAATTCCCAACGCGGCTCGAAGAGAAGCGTAGCAAGATGTCGGGAGAATCTGCTCATCGATAGATGTGTCTGTAAAGACGCAGCATCCTATCAACGATCTTTATCGATGGCCTGGATTGATTACCGAAAAGCTTTTGATTCAACCTCCCATAGACTTATCATCTATCTGTTGGAAAGCTTAAAGGTTCATCCTCACATCGTGAAGTGCATAGAGAGATTAATGCCGCTTTGGAAAACCAGATTTACTATCTCATCTGAAAAACATTGTGTGATCACTAAAAGTATCACCTTTCAGAGATGTGTGTTTCAGGGCGACACCATCAGCCCTCTCCTCTTTTGCCTCACATTATTGCCACTATCTCTCGCACTTCGCCATACCGAAGGGCACCTCTGAGGCAAACCTGGAAACCGAAAGCATAAGGTCACTCATGTATTTTACATGGATGATTCCAAGATCTATGCTAGAAATCAAGAGAAACTACATCTAGCTATAAAAATTGTCAAAGAGTACACTCAAGAGATGGGCATGGAGTTCGGGTTAGAGAAATGCGCCAGGGGTAATTTGAAGAAAGGAAAATTTAACGGCATCCCCGAAGATCCTGAGCTCGTTGACAGAAGCGCTTTACGACACCTTTGCTCTGAAGAAACCTATACAAACCTGGGCGTGCCACAGAGCCGCATTCATGACGTAACATCTCTAAAGGATACTCTCCGATGCAGATACAAACGTATCATCCGACAGATATGGTCTTCCGAACTGTCGGCGAGGAACAAAGTATCTGCAACGAACATGCTTGCCGTCCCAGCAGTACTCTATTCAGTTGGAGTAGCTCCATGGACGTAGGACGAGCTCAGGTCCCTTGATATCGGGACGCAAAAGGTTTTGCACGTGATCAAAAGCATGCACTTTAAGTCTTCTGTTCCGCGACTTTACATCTCACGCCGCCTAAGTGATCGCGAAATACTGGTCAGGAAACACGAAGAAGTAGGCAAAGGGGCGTTTCTGTACAAAGCAGCGGAGGAGGCTGGTGAAACACTCGGCCTTGACTTCAATATCAGGGGTGAGCAAAATGCATCAAATCTTATCCATCTTGAATACTCATGACTGAAGGCCCGGATTGAGAAAGACTATCCTACTCCTATATTTATAGGAGAAAAACTTCCGCGAACAGCTCCTCGACAAGAGGATGCACGGCATCTTCCACAGAAATGTGGAAGATCAGTCCATGTCGTATGAGCTGACGTTTACTTTCCTTAGTTCACCCGGATTGAAGTCGGGCACGGAGGGCTTCATTTTGGCATGTCAAGATGGTCTCATTCCCACTCCAGAATACCGTCGCCCCATTTTCAGCCAAGACATTCCCGATGATAGCTGCAGAGCGTGTCATGAACACATCGAGTGTCAAGGACACATACTATCTAGTTGTCCAACTCATTCCTCCTTTCAGATTTCCCGCGCTCATAGAGTTCAACCGATAACCTCGAGGGTTCAGGAGTCATAAAATTCATGAACATTTACTGACGTTTCACAGCTTCTTCTGCACTGTAAATACCTATTTATACAGATTCTGTCACATATAATACGTAGACATTATAACATCGCATATCAATTGTAATTTTCTAAATTGATTTTATCTATTTTGACAAGATTTTTTTTTGCGTTCACTATTAACAATATTAGAGGGCTCAAGGTTACATTTTATATGACGCGTGGCCTTGTAAAGCTTGCTCGCCCGTTCGATCGATACATTTTTAATTTTGCGAATCACATTTTTTTAGCTACACTAGTTTAACTTATATCTAATCGATATCTGTTCATTACATTCTCCCCTCCGTACAAACATCTCAAGCAATTCAACATATATAAGAAAAGAACATTCTCCTCATGTCGCTAGCTACTAATTATTATGATTTGAATAATGCTTTGACAGGTCGCATAAATTCGGCGAAGGATTTTTTATTTTTGCTACTCTAATTTCTCCGTCATTACCTGGAAATACATTGATAATTTTTCCTTTTCTCCACGTATTTCGTGGTGCATCTAAATCTACAATTAACACTAAATGGCCTATTTTTATTGGCGCTTTTTTGGTCGTATTCCATTTTTGGCATGGTAATTGCGAAGGGAGGTACTCACGTAACCATTTTTCGAAAATAAATCCGCAAACATATTAACAATTTGCTATGGTTTTTTCGTACATAACGTTTCAGTATTAAAATGACCCAATTTTATTTCGCCAGACGACGCACCAATAAAAGAGTGGTTCAAAGTCAGCGCTTCTTCGTCGTGCGGATCAACGGGCACATGAGTTAAGGCCTCGAGTTTACAGAGTGCTCTATTTCGCGAATACCGTTTGAAGGACTTCTTCAATCGGCGCTTGGTCCCGAAGTGCAACATTCAATGCATTTTTCACTGACCGAATTAAGCGTTCCCAACGCCACCGATATGTGGCGCGCTCGTGCATTGAAATTCCGTGTGATTCGGTTCTTAAGGGCGTAGTTTATTTTGTTTTTCACGATCAATTAATGCGACGGCTTCTTTTAACTCTTTGCTCGCGCGCGTAAAATTCGTCCCGTTTTCGCTACATAACTTTTGCGGAGTACCTGGTCGCGCAGCTAACCGTTGCAGAGCCAAAATTGTCCATGCCGCACTCAAACTATGCGCCAACTCCAAATGTATCGCTCTTCTTCTTAAATAAGTGAAAATGACTCCCTACCTTTTCTCCCTACGACGACCGATTTTTACTAGAAGAGGCCCAAAATATTCCAAACCGCAGTGTGTGAATGGTCTTTGTCAATACGAAAGTCTGCCCGGTGGCCATGCTGCCATTTTTGGATTTTGCGGTTTGCCTCTTTGTAATTTGCATATTAGAAATCGATTACTGATCGAACGTAGCGTGTTTCTCAGCCCAAGTATATTGAATTTTTGGCGAATTTCATTAATGGCCCAGCCGTTGCTCGCATAATAGAACTTTCCCTGATATTCAATTATTAAAGACCTAGTATCCGGATCTTTACCGTCGAGAATTATAGGGTTGTTATGAAATTCCGCGTCAAGTACTCGCGTTACTCGTCCGCTCGCTCGCAAGATGCCAAATTCATCTAGACAAAAGACAAATTTCTGACACAGCTATATTTGCTTATTTATTATTTATTTTTTAATTCATTCAATTCATTGTCAAAACAATCATTTTGAATTGCACGATCCCAATAGTTCTCAGTCTCGAAAATAGCGTCAACGGTCATTCCCGCGCGTGGTTTTCCTGTCCAACGATCGAAAGCCGCTTACACTCTTCTTGCCACGACTACTAGTCCCTGCCAACCTAGAAATTTTCCTATCGTCGGAATGTCATTTAGTGTAAAACTTGTAGAGTGCACAAATGCTTTACGCATTTCTAGTTCGTTTATCTTGAACTTTTCGTTTTTACTTAATGGTTTTTCTCTCGGCGAATTTTCTTCCGACTTGTACAAAAATTTGGGACTGCTAAACCATTGCGATTGAGGAGTGAACGCGTTGCTTTCCCACCGCGTCGCAATGTCTGCGGGGTTTCAAATCGATGGTACTCACCACGTTTGAATACCGCGTCTGTGGGTACAACCTAATCCAGTTGATTACCGTAGTAGAATCGCTCCAAAATACACGTTGATCTATTTTTATTTCAAGCTCGTTCGCCACAATAGTACATATTTTCGCGCCCACTAAATCAGCTTTTAATTCTAGTCGCGGGATTGACAACTGTTTTACTGGAGATACCTTTGCTTTAGCCACCACGAGTGATAAATGCAGTGGCGCGCCTTCTCGGTTAAGTCTCAAGTATATTGCTGCGGCGTACGCTTTCAAACTTGCGTCGCGAAATGCGTGCAACTGTGCGCTGAGAACTCGTACATTTTTTGGTGTATAACATCGCAGTAACTGAATTTCTTTCATAATTTTTAATTTTTGAGCCCATTTTTGCCATCCTGTATTTTCTCCGTCTCGTAAGGGCTCTTCCCAATCAATCCCGCTACGCCAAACATCTTGCATAAGGATTTTTGATTTTACCGTAAACGGCGACATCGACCCGATTGGGTCAGAGACAGACGTGATTACTCTCAAATATTCGCCTTTCGCTGGTTTGCAATTTTCGTTGAGTATATTCACGGGTATTTTCTCAAGATTGATGTGGAAAGTTAACTCATCGCGTTGCGTATTTCAGAATAAACCAAGAATCCGCTCCTATTGTCTATCGCCTTGTTCATTTTTTACATTTCTTTTTGCACGGTTCTGATTCGAAACTGTAACGCACGCACATCATTGCTAGCCCAATCGTGCATTTCAAATTGCCCTACAAAGTTTATTTTATTACCCCACGAACAAGACTTTTAGCTCTCGAAAAATTATCAACACTTGCCAGGAAATCGTCCATATAGCTATTTATAATTATCGCGTTTGTCGCGTCAGGATGTGATTGCATGAATCTTTCCGCGTTTTTATTTTTCACAGATAATGCGCTTCATGGCCTCTGGCCAATCACGGTCATCGTTGAGAATATATATATATATATATATATATATATATATGTTACAGGCAAAGTCCGATGTGGCGGCACACCGCAGTCTGCCTAGTCCCTGCGCGAATTGACTGAGCGGTGTCAGGCAAAGTCCGAAGTAGCACTTTTACTTTAGACTCTGCCTAGTCAAATCGCGAAGTGCCCGACAGGCTCAGGCAAAGTCCGGAATGAAAATAAAACCTTACTTTTTCCGCTGCACAGTGGGCTGGCTCGGGAATTTACATTTCAAAATACGCTACAGGTCGCAATCGTGAACGGATTTAAACGTTTTTTACATTCTCATTCCAATAAGAAGGTATTGGCTTTGTGTAAAATTTGAATTGGTCGGTTTTCATGAAATCTCCACGTTTTGAGACTTCCTGAGCTAGAAGAAGAGGTTTTTACCAAGGTGTCTGTCTGTCTGTAGTCTGTCTGTCTGTCTGTAGGCACGATAACTTTCGAAAAAATAATCAGATTGGGTTGTGCTTTGGCACACTTTTTTAGGGCCCGAAAAGAAAGAACAAGTTCGTTAACCAGCTAATTTTGATCATAATTCAAAAAGTTAGAGCATTTTGAAAAATTTTGAGACCATTTTTTTTCAAAATTTGAAAATTCTATGTACGGCTATTCATAGAACTCCAAACTCGAACAATTTATCTCAATGACTTTTTCAGATAAGAAAAAAATTACCGGAGTTATAGCATTTTCAAAATTACAAAAAACAAACGTAAATGAACATTTTATGCCGAAAAACGCACGATATGAAAAAAAGTCAGGAGGAGAAAAATGTTTCTTTTTGAACACCGTACAATATTTTCGTAACAACTTTTCGAATTTTTTGAAAAATCAAAAATCCAAATTTTGATCACAAAAAAAAATAATGAAAAATCAATAATTTAATTTTGCTGTCAAACTATGCAAGATACGACCAAAGATGAATAGGAAAAAATTATGCACCCAAAAAAGATCTCCAAATTTGTTATTATTCACTTTTTGATATGATGCGTAGTTTTTGTTTTATTCGTAAAAGACAGCATTGGAAATAGTAAAATTGAATTTTTAGACAAATAACACAAGCTACGAGAAAAATGACGAAGACAAAATTTGTTCATCCAAAGAAGAGGTACAAATTTGTTGAAGACCATGTTCTGATAAGATGCGTAGTTTTTGTTTTATTCGTCACTTTTTTATTTCTATCATACGGTGCACAGAACCGAGCGTGGAACGCAAGGTTCAAATGATTTCCAAATCACATATCGAGCGCGAGGCGCGAGTGTCTGGATGAGAATGTGTCCCTAAGGTCGATAGAACCTTGAGTAAATAAAGTTCCATTTCATTCTAAAATAAAAACAAATTTAACAATCACTTCACATGTAGAGGTTTTGATAATTTTATAATATTAGCAAATAAACTTTTTTTTCCATTAAAGTCGAACACGAAGTTCAAAAATCTAGAGAAACCGAGCGTAAAGCGCGATGTAAACGTAGATGTACTTGGAAAACATGAATAATTTATTTTTAATATTTTTATTGTTCTTTAGTATAAATAATTTCCGAATTCAAGCCTTTTCAGGAAAAGCCGATTATTTAAAACGAATTTACAGACTATATATTCCATACAAGTCACCAGTCTATTATTGGTAATAATTCTATTATTCATAACAATAATAGCAATAATAATATAATAATTAATAATAATTAAAATAAATTATATATAAAATAATAATTAGGCGTAGGGATTTGGCGACCCCATCGCCCGGCCCGAGAGCTCCGGCTCTTGCAGTGAGCCACGTTGCTTTGGGCTAACTCCCCAATGGAACAAATTATGCGGTTACGACACCAGTATCGCGCAGTGCCACCCACAATAGGCCTCTCTCGGGTGGAGGCCATGGTTCAGTTCGGAGTGGCAATAGGACCGAACCGAGACAACGACCAGGCAATGGTCTCGGACAAACGCGAGAACATCGATTTAAATAGTCGGACCAACTCAGGAGGGACCTTCTTACCTGTTCGCAAAGAAGCTCACCGGCGCGGAGAGGATTCATGAAGAGGTTACATGACCGTTGGATCAATATGCACCCGGAATATGCTCATTAAACGTCTCGGTATTTAAGAGATCAGGTATCCTTCTTGCGAAAAAATGGATATGAAGCTCTTTATCAACAGGAAGAGGAGCAACATCCTCCAGCGAGCATTCCACCCGTTCCAGCAAGACCACCTTTGTAGATAGCCGATAATTCCAAGGTGAGAAGTAGGAGATCTATCCACCAAAAAGTCTTCCTCAGGATGGACAAATTAGCTGAAGCTAATACTGCTCTCCCCGATTTGCTCCCCAAAGATGTTATTCTCTGGAATCTGAACTGGGTAGTTTACGAGAAGGCGGTCTCCCTGCTTAGCGACGATAGAAATAGCGATACTTCGGTACGTCTGAGTAAGAGACGCGAGCGTATTGCACAGCTTCAGTTCAAAATTGAAACGGCGAGACGGCATGCATCAAATGTTCAGTGCGTGATTAGCTACATAACATCAAATAAAAAGTTCACTCCAAAATTTAGGGCACTTGCTTGAAACTTGAGGATAGCAAATCACATGCTGAACAAGTGTAAACTGTCGACTATCAAGCAGCACTGGACGCAAAAAATAAGATCTCTTCCAACAGCGAAACATCGCCTTGAACGGAGAGTTAAGTGGATTCAGGAAAATTCCACCTTTTCTACTAGTCCTTCCCGTCTGTTCAATAAAGCGTCACGTGTCGTTAAAAATCCGCCTAGTCAAGAAGAGATTCAAGTCTTCTGGGAGCAAGTATATGGAGATGCTTATCAGGTAAATGAAGATGCATCTGATATATCACTCTTTCGTAACTTTTGCCAAAGGCAAAGGTCACAAGGTTCAGAGGAAGAGTGTCCACTAGTTACTGCTGAAGAAGTAAAGAAAGTTATCACTAGAACTAAGAACTTTTCAGCACCAGGGCCAGATAAAATCAACAACTTTTGGTGGAAGAAGTTTACTTCTACGCACCAACATCTAACTCGTATATTTACTACTTTCTTAAACGGAGAACAACCCGTCTCGCAGTGGCTAGTGGAAGGACGCACGGTATTGATCCCTAAGACCGGAGATTTGTCAAGTCCAAAGAACTACAGGCCCATAGCTTGTTTAAACACCAGCTACAAGCTATTCACTAGCATCCTCAAAGAGAGGATATTAACATCAATCGAGCCGGTATGGAGTGTAATATGTAGTAGAAAAACGTGGATGCAAGAGAGGGCTGGCAGGTTGCAGGGAGAACCTGTTAATATACAGGTGTATTATCCAGGACTCGATCAGGTATCGACGCATTCTGTCCATGGCTTGGATTAACTACCGTAAGGCATTCGATAACACGAAGCGTGAGCTACTTATTAAGCTCCTTGAGTGCATGGAGGTGCATCCACAAATAGTGAGATGCATAAAAGAGCTTATGCTCTTGTGGCGCACAAGATTTGTCACAACATTTGATAAAAGACAAGTGACTACAAGCTATGTCACATATAAGAGGGGTGTCTTTCAAGGAGACTCTCTAAGTCCGATACTTTTCTGCATCTCCCTCTTGCCTCTATCTATTGTGCTCCGAGGCAAAAGCTCTAGATACCTATGTGGCCCGCCGAGCAGAAGAGAATATGAGGTCAACCACCTTTTATACATGGACGACCATAAACTCTTCGCTTCTTAAAAAAGGACCTTAACATCCATGTAGAGGCGGTAAATAGGTATTCTAAAGCGATTGGCATGAGCTTCGAACTGGACCAGTGTGCCTGCGTCCACCTACACCAAGGAAGACTAGAAACTACATCCTCCCGTGACGATCAGGATGTTCAACTCATAGGCGGAAATACCATTCAACATCTGGGTATTGGAGAAACATATACCTATCTTGGAATACCGCAAGCGGAAACCCAAAATGTGCATAACTCAAAAACGGCCATTGGAAAAAGGTATCGCCAAATTCTAAGAAAAATTTGGGCTTCCGAATTATCTGAGAAGAATAAGATCCAGGCGACCAATATGCTGGCCGTTCCTATACTGCTCTACACGTTTGATGCAGTAAAATGGAACGTCGATGAGTTAAAACAACTTGATCGAAGCACACGCAAAATGATGACAATACAACGAAGTCTTCATCCTATATCTTCCGTACCTCGAATATATCTCCCTCGCGATAAAGGAGGTAGAGGATTGCTAAGCTTAGAGTGTCTTCATCGGAGAACGGTTCTGGCTACAGCCTGTTCAGTTCTAAAAAGCACGGATTCCCTTATGCGACTCGTACATCAACATGAAGTCGCCAATGCTGCGGTGTTTCTATACCATGCAGCAGATAGGGCCGCAGAGGAGCTTGACCTCCCATTTAATTTCAGCGACACTACACAAGGGCTAGCATCACTAACACCTCTGTTGCTCAAAAGTCGTATACAGGAAGCAGAACATACGCTCATACTAAGAGAACATGATAACAAACCCCTTCATGGTAAGTTCTACGGCATCATACGTAGAGAAGAGCTCTCGATGGGTCTGTCCAACATGTTTCTCAAGTCTGCTGGATTGAGATCGGAGACTGAGGGATTTCTTTTTGCCTGTCAAGACGGCGTTATAGACGCCTTAGTTTACCGCGAGCGCATAATGAATGTACCTGTAAGCGATACCAACTGCCGAGCGTGCAAGCAACAGCCAGAAACACTTGGACATGTTCTCAGTGGATGCTCTAAATATGCACGCTACGAGTACATAGAGTGACACAATGCGGCTCTAAAAGTGTTATATTACCATCTTAGGCATTACTCAGGGTGCCCAGCGATTCTTAGAAAGAAAATTCAAGGTCTTTTCCAGGTTTTCCAGGTCAATAAATCAAGTTTTTCCAGGTCTACTTTTTTCACATCGAATAATGAAATAACCGTTTTTTATACCTGCAAAAAATGAGCCATTTCATTTTTTATTGGCCAACAGTTTCCAAAGAAAGGTTTTAAAATCTTTGCGAATTCGTTGAAATCTGTTAAAGTATTCAAAATCTTTGTGAAATCTTTGAAAACCTTTTGGAATGTTAAAAAATTGTTGTAAAATCTTTGAAAAATTTTCTAAATTTTCTAAATTTTTTGAAATCTTTTGAAATCATGATGTAATCTATGAAATATTTGTGAAATTATTCTTTGTTTTGAAATCTTTGAAATTCTTATATTTTATAAAATCTTGAATACATTTTTTATGAAATCTTTGAAACATTTGTGAAATCTCTCTGAAATCTTTATATTCATTTAAAATCATTTGAAATATTTAAAATCTTTGTGAAATCTTATAAAATCTTCTAAAAAATGTTGAAATCGTTTAAAATCTCTGAAATCCTTATCAACTTTTTGAAATATTTATAAATCATCTAAAAAAATTTGAAGTCGTTTAAAATCTTTGCAATTTTTTTGAGTCTTCGAAATCTGGTGAGTCTGGTAAGACTTTTGAAATCTTTGAAATTCTTCTATACTATACAAATCTTTAATAAATTTTCTATAAAATCTTTTAAATATCTGTGAAATCTTTTGTATTCGTTTGAAATCATTGATACATTCGAATTCCTTGTGAAATATTTTCAAATCATCTGAAAAATGTTGAAATCCTTTAAAATCTTTGAAATATTTTCGAATCTTTGAAATCCGATGTATATTTTACAAATTTTTTTTTTCTTTCGAAATCTTTGAAATACTTGAAATCTGTTGAAATCATTATGAATTCTTTGTAAAGTCTTTCTGGAATCTTTCGTATTTGTTTAAAATCATTTAAGTATTTAAAATCTTTGTGAAATGTTTTGAAATCTTCTAAAAAAATTGCAATCGTTTCAAATCTACAAAATTTTTTTAAATCTTCGAATTCTTGTTTTTTTTTAAAATCTTTGTCACATTTTTTATTAAATGTTTGACATTCTTCTGAAATCTTTCTGAAATCTTTCTGAAATCTTTTGTATTAATTTGAAATCATTAAAATATTTGAAATCTTTTTAAAAAGTTTGAACTCGTTTCAAATCTTTGAAATGTTTTGAAACCTTAGAAATCTGGTAGACTATACCCTTTTTAAAATCGTTACAATCTTTGTAAAATGTTTGGAAATATTCGTGAAATATTTTTCAAATTTTTGTTTGTGAAACCTTTCGTATTCGTTGAAATCATTGAATTATTTTAAATCATATTATATCTTCAAATAAATAAAAACTTTTTCAGTAGCAATATTTCTTCTAAACGAGATTTTTCTTTGATAATAGACATAAGTATTTCAATTACTCTTCACATTTCAATAAAATAACTGTTTTGAAAGCAAAAAAAAAAAATTCAAATTCAAGGTTCTCGTGAAAAATTAAAGGAGGTTTCCAAGTTTTTAAGGTTTTCAAAAAAATCAAGGAGAATTCCAGGTTTTCAAGGTTTTTCAAGGTCGCTAGACACCCTGTTACTATGATGTTGATCTATTGCCCGTCTTGCCATACGCCCAGGGAGAACTCGAGTCCGTTGTGGAGAATGATCAGTGTAATATCTACTGGGATTTCTCATTCTCCACCACTCAACGTATCAGTGCTACGAAGCCTGATATTGTCCTCCAAGATCTGAAGAACAAGATCATTTACGTGATTGAATTCTCGGCGCCAGCCGATGTTAATATCACGGCAAAGGAGGAAGAAGAACGGGTGAAATATCAAGCACTTCTTTTCGAGCTGAGTAGCCTGTACCAAGGCTACAAAGTCCATCTTATAATTCTCATACTCGGCTGTCTTGGAGGTATGAAAGCTTCATTTATCAGCCAACTCAACAAGATTCCGGCTTGCCAGCGTCAGGCTCATTTAATCGCGAACCGGATGCAAAAGGCTGTTCTTCTGGGATAACTCCATCTGGTCCGTCAACACTGTTCCTCTTAACATTCTACAAAGATTGGTAGCTCTAAAAAAGTATTCAGAGGTGAAACCTTCATCTTCAACTGTCCCGTCTGCCGCGTAAGGTCATCCGCGGCTAGAGACCTGACTCCAAGGAACAGTGTTGCCCGATGTTATCACGCGTAAATTTCCCGCTCTTGCTTATCTTCTAGGACAGAAGGAGCAGAAGCGGATGACGTACACGTTCCAGTAGCCTCGGGATTGGTTTCTTTAAGGAACCATGATCGTAGCTTCCGGAGCCTACAACTTCTCATAATAATAATACAACATTAATACAATAGTAATTTATAATATAATTAAATTAATAATGAATTATTATAAATTGATTATTTTATTATTAATATTATTATTAATTAATCAATATAATAATTATTCAAAAAAATAAAAAAATAACCAAAGATGCATTCGACATATTTGTTCTGTAACCATCTTAAGCCAGAGACATTAATTGTCAACAATAGTAATAACAATAATATGATATATTAATATAATATCAATAATTGGCAAATAAAAAATATGTCTTTGATTGAATATCTGGTTCTTAAATGGTTTAGAACAATAATTATTTAAATTATTGAGAGCTTTCAGACACCAAATATCATTTTTAAAAACAAAGTCTTAGCAATTACACTTAAAAACAAAATTTCCTTCCAATGTCGTATTAGTTTCGTAACTAATGGAAAATTTTTCTATCCACTCCCTCCCACTGCCCTTTTATTTAGGTACTTTATTTAAAGCGAATTTACAGACTAAAGGTTCCATACAAGTCACGAGTCTATTATTTGTAATAATTAGATTATCAATTACAATAATTGTTTATTGTTGATTTATTTGAAAATGGTGTTTTGTTTATAAAATTTGTTATTAACATTAAAAATGTTCAATTTGGCTATTTAACTCAAAGACATACTTTTTATTTTTCACTAAACCTTAGTATTATTGTTTAAAAAGTAATTGAAGATTTATATAATCGAACATTTCAATTGTTGATAACAAGTTTGTTTAACAAACCACCCATTTCGTGCTTTTTCTCACTGAGTTTTTTCTAGGCAATACTCAGCAAAAGTATATATGCAAATAAAGAGTAAAAATTTATATATTCAGTGAATTAGAGAATAAAAAATTCTATGGAAATATGTCAGACTTAAAATTTAAATAAATATCTGTGAAAGTGGGGTAATTTAGTTCAGTAAAATACTAATTGTAAGAGTTGAATAAACAATTCATTTTATTTATTGCAACAAGTATTAAGTCATCAATTATAATATTAATAATAATAAAATAGATAATAAAATAATTAATTTATAATAATTTATTATTAATTATTATTGTATTGATGTTGTATTATTATTGTATTATATCATTGTTGTTATTATTGTTATTAATAATCTAATTATTACAAATAATAGACTGGTGACTTGTATGGAATATATAGTCTGTACATTTGCATTAAATAATCGGCTTTTCCTGAAAAGGCTTGAATTCGGAAATTATTTGTAATAAAGAACAATAAAAATATTGAAAATGAATTATTTATGTTCTCTAAGTACATCTACGTTAAATATGATACGTATAGAGATTATTTTTTATTTTCTTTAGAGAAAAAAATTGCGTTTAGTAGATAATTATACTGAAACAAAAATTAATAAATATACTACATAAGCTTTCTTCAAAATTTACTGCTGATCATTTCTAAAAAAAACGTTCAAATCCGTTCACAATTGCGACGTGTAGTCCAGGCATTATACTAGTATTACCTTTCATAAACTGTTATTGGCAGTATTTTGGGGGGAACAGGTGTGGGACGTGAGGTTGAACAAGAATACGCTTTCGGCCGAATTCCAAAAGTGTGGCAAATATTTTTAATTAGCGAAAAACAGGTAAGAAATCATATTTTTTGACATTTTAGATAGGAAATTTTCTATTTACGGCTATATAATTTTCACCACTTTTCGGCGCTGAAAAAACCTACAGATTGATTGGTCGCGAGCCAAAATCTGCTTTTTTGGGGAAATTGTTAACGCAAAAGTTAATATTTTTTCAAGCTACCCTAAATTAAAAAAAAAATGAAGAAATTTGGTTCACTATTTGCTTAGAAAATGCGAAATTTTTTCTGGGTTTCAATTTAAAGGCGCGCGACAACTTTTCCTGCAGCACGAAGACAGCCTCTCATCTCTCTCCCCCCACCACCGGGCCACGAGGTCTGGTCCAGAGCCGCAATTTCATCTCGCGTTTGACGGGGAATTCAAGGGTGTTGTATTAATACTACCAAAGGAGTGATTTTTTTAATGTAACTTTAACTCTCGCTTGAGACGTTAATGACAACCGCGTCGCATCGTTACTTTTTTCGTTACTTTTATATTTGAGAAATATTAGAAATATGTAGTAAGGAAAATAATATACAAAGCTTCCTTTTATCTATATTCTTTATTAATTTTTAACATTACTAATTGTTCAAAAGTTTCGTCGTTCAAGCTCCCTCTTCTCGAGTTCAATATGATTCCTGCTGTACTGAACAATCTTTCGCACGATGCGCTGCTTGCCATAGTGGTATTGAACTTGATGAACAATTTTTTTAGCGTTGGAAAACTGTTCAGCATAGAAATTTTTTCATCACATGATTCAATGAATGCTCGTAGCTCTTCAGAGCCCAATTTCGAGTTATTTTTTTTCTTCAGTTTAAACATGAAGAAATTGTTCGTTTCATCATTGTTGCGTACATTTTCAGTTTTAAGGCTTTGCTCTCCTTCATCAAGATCAACGGTTCGGACATCACTCAATAACAGTTTCATTGTTTGTTCTGCGTCAATCCTTTGCGATTCACTTAGCCACTCAAATTTAAAAGCCGGATGTAAGCAGCTTGCTGCTAGTAAATCTTTGTTATCAAACAGTGTCTGAAATCTGAGAATTATATATTTTATTTGAGAAAATGTATAATAATATACAATACAAATTTAAACATAAACCGAATATGTGGTTAATCTATGAATTCAAGATTTGAAAAACTACATTAGTTCACTGATTTTCAGAGCTCAGATTTCAATCAATTTGATTCATTTAAGGAAACGAATAAAAATAAATGAAGTATGATGTGTGATATACAGAAATAAGCAAATGAGTTATGATTGTTGAGAAAATAATACCTTTTCTTTATCCCAGAGTTATTGCTGTTTGCTAATGGAGCGCAGTATCTTAATCCTTCGGTTTTGAAAATTTCCATCTTGCTCTGTACTTCGGAAATGACGGGTAAAAGATATCCCATGTACATCTCCTTTTCACCTTGCAAGATATCTGATGCTTGTGCCAAAGGCGCCATTACCTGATAAATAATAATATATACATTGTGTAATAAATAGACTAAATTTAGTAATCATTTTCAATTTGAGTAAGAAGTAATGCATTACCTCGCAATACTCTCTCAAGAACTGATGTTCCTGAAGGGTCAATCTCGGAAGGCCGCAAAAATCGAAACATTCATCTAATTTTTCCGTATCATATAACGTCAGTTTATTCACCTGATTGGTCGAGTCGAAAGTCGAGTTCCACCTAATAAAAAGTTTCTCCTAAACACTTCACAAGCATTAAAGCCACTGTTCTAATGTTTTAAATCTATTTTGTTATCCATTTCTTAATGAAAATAAAAATATATGTGCGTCCACGTGAAAAGGGCCCTTATTGTCGGTTTTAGTTTAGGAGATATTCGCTTTTTTCTAGTTCAGGGTCGAAATTTACCATTTTCGTATTTGTGTGGGGGATGATACTATGACTCATACGGAATCTATCAGCATTATACTCATTCTCTCAAATGCAACCGGAAGTGGGTATATTTCATGTTTAAAGAAAAAATATAACATGTAAGTTTATGATACCCGTCAACTTTAAATGCGTTTTCTTTGAAAAGCGGTTTTCTAAAATTCCAACTTCAAAAGTGCCTTGGTGACAGGTTTTTTGACATAAAGTGTTTATCTTGGGCGTAAAATGTCGGGAATTCACCCGGCTATATGACCCTATACATAACTCCATACCAACAATAAGGGCCCTTTTTACGTTCACGCCCACATATTAATTGTTAAATATTATACACTGCCATTCGAGCAAAATTTTAGAACGCTGTAGTAGACATACCTTGTTAGATTAGGTGTTTTGAGATAAACTCCGAGCACACTTTTAATCTTATCATCAGCCTGGGTTGATTGGCTTTGCTTACACCACAGTTTCGACAACTTAGAAAATGTGCTGCGAGATACTTTTTTAAACTGCTTATCTTCTAGAGCTGTTTCTGTGTCCTTGACTGCTACAAGGTTAAAAGTGTGACTTCCGCATCTGTAATGCGGAGGAAGCGTTATAAGGTTCAGATTTTCATCATTGTCAGACGAATCCAGGATGTCAGATACAGAATGATATTCGATTTTAAAATCGTCGTCATCATCGCCGTCGAAACATTCTGGAAAAAATGAGATTTCTATGAGTACACTCGAATCTCGCTATAACGACCTTCGATATGACGAACGCTTGCTATAAAGAGTGCACTGTCTCGCGCTACAACGAGCAGAATGTCTCGCCCTTCATCCCCACTATTTCGCCGAATGAGCGCGTGTAAATTTGAATCATTAATCGACATCTGTCATTTAACGTTTTTAAATTACAGTTTAAAATATAAATTTTGTTATTTGTGTATTCAAAATAAACTTGAAAGAAGATATATTAATATAGTTTGGAAGATTAATAAGAAAGGACATTCATACTTTAAATTAAATTTAAGGTTAACAATAATTTTAGTGACATTTTCAAATAATTCAATATTTATTTTGATATTATTTTGATATACACTTTAATTAGAATTGTATATGCACTTACTTGATGAATGGGTATTATCCGTGATTTGGCTAAAATTGACAACTAAAATGACATGTGAATCGTTCTGACACAGATGCACTCATACATATTAAACGTTCCATTGGTGAGGACCCCTCTTGCGCTCGTTATAGTGAGATTTTTGGTTCCCGAGCTGCTCGTTATAGCGAGATTCGAGTGTATTTGAAAACTTAATAATTGTGACTTAGAAATTCAACAAAGTACATCAAAAGTACACATTTTTAAAATAAACCATCTCACTTGAAAACCTTTACGAAATTTGATCCGTTATCAGTGGTCGTACCCGAAACTTTGTTCTGAATGTGGAACTCGTGTAAAATAGAACTGATCTCCTTTGCCAATACGTCGTAAGTGTGCCTAC
Organism: Andricus quercusramuli; assembly: GCA_932178445.1. Taxonomy (NCBI): domain Eukaryota; kingdom Metazoa; phylum Arthropoda; class Insecta; order Hymenoptera; family Cynipidae; genus Andricus; species Andricus quercusramuli. The sequence goes on along the minus strand of CAKNXH010059299.1, from coordinate 87,808 downwards.
CAAGGACTCTTTTAGATGCTAATGCAGCAGATTTTCGTTCTAGCGTTTCGGGATCTATCCAATGTACAGTCATTCCCAGGAAGCTTCTATAAAAGTTAATTTCTTAATTTTTTATTTTCCCTCCGAAGTCTATCAATTATACATATTGCAGTTCATAACTTTCATATAATCGGTAGGTTAATATGTGATTGTATATTTTTATGACGCATAATAACTCGAAATCAAGTGTCAGAGCAGAATATTATTGCAAAGAAAGTTTCAGGTTCTATTAATTTAATATTCATTAAAAGTAAAAAAAGAATAATATTGAAATAAATGAATCTTGAAATATTTACTACATTGCTCAATTAAAACAGGGTTATTACCTCTTTGCCTTACTACACAAATCTGCGGTAGTTGCTACATTTGGAATGTTGACAAGGCTTTTTTCGAGGGTCTGTACACATGTCGTTTGCTAATTTTTTAATTTGTTTACCACGTGTTTTCTTTGACATTACTGACACATTTGTTGGTAATCCCAAACTAATCAAATTGACGAAACTTGGTTTATCAACAACAGAAAGTGGAGCGCATTCCTCGACAACATAATTTATTATGGCACTATCTAATGCACTTTGCGTTATCGCCTTGCTATACCCAGTACCCTTTCGCTGCAAGGAGTCCAAAGTAGTCTGCTGTTTTGATGGGGGTTCTTCTAAAATTTGAGAATCTTCATTTTTACGTTTTTTTTTTGATTTTTTAGAGCTTCTTATAAATCATGCAATTTATACAAATGTTTGTGCTAGGGAAAATAGAGGTAAAAATAAATGCTCATATTTCTTAACATTAATATTATAAACTGCATGCGTAAGTACTTAAAATTCACAAAATGAAAAGCTAATATAATTACCTATAATAGCATTTTTTCATTGAAGAACTAAAGTTAACCCTTAAATACATAATGGTGCCATCTGGCAACACTCCAATATTTAGCTTAAAATATTTATTTATGTTGAAATAAAAGTGCTAGTAGAAGGTTAACTCAAATAATTAACAGATTTAAAAAATCTAATTTTGAGAATATTTTTGCTATTTTTCTATTCACGTATACAGCTTATTTAATAATTTTAACTAAAAAAATGGAAAAGAAAAAATTATGCATTTAAAGGTTAAGCTAGATATCTCGTTGTTATGCATTTTTTTAATAAATTATGTATAAAAGTATATACAGTAAGGGCAAATTCGCACCAGTCACTAGAGTGAGACGCCAATATCGTTTCACATAAGAATCGCTATCTTCTGTTTCACTCGTGACTGGTCTGAATTTGTCCTTACTGTACATTAAGTGCAAACCTCTATAACCGTATAACCTAAACCTCTATACCTAAAATCTAGGACAAAATTGAAATAAAAGTAGAGGACTTAAACATACCCTACTAAAAAAAGTCAGGAATCGTCACGAATGGTCAGAAGTTCTGACGATTCCTGAACGTCCGAACCATTCCTGACGAGTCTGACGATTTCTGAAGATATGCTAATTCACATCCCACCAGGTAGCTCATCGGCTAGGACCGCAGGTAGGCAACCCAAAAGGATCAAAAATTGAGAATAATTTTTTGTTCAATGTTGCATATACAGATTCAAAAGTTAGAAATTCAGAATCTACGGGTTTCGACGATTTCAGATACCTAAAAATTTTTCTAAAAAATTTAAAGTTAGATCAGGTATAATGTATCTTGTAAAGAGAAAGAGATACGTCAAAACGGACAAAATTTTCAGATTCACCTTCAGAGTCATTCGATATATAAATATTATTAATTAATTATAAGTAAAAAGAGAATATGCATAAATAAATATGAATAAATAATATAAATAACCTGGGGAACATAAAAGGGATTAGGTTTGATGTCATTCCATTCTTGGACCCCTAATAAAAGGATTATCCTTTGGACCCAAGCTCTGACGATTTCAGAACATTTCTCACGAATTCTGACTTTTCCTGACGATTTCTGTCGAGAAACGTAACGAAAGTGGTCAGAAATGGTCAGAAGTCCTGAGTTTTTCTGACGATTCCTGACTTTTTTTTTAGTAGGGTACCTTTAGGTGTTTCTTTAAATTCGCATTAGAATAAATTGAGGTATAATACACAATTTGCATTCCACCTTATACGCTTCTCCTTCTTTTGAATGAAATTTATAAAACTTTTCGAATGCTGGCCATGATGGTATAGAAACATCAGGAACAGAAGTTTCAATACTTTTATTTTCACGAAGCGATTCAGAATCAGAAGTGCTAGGATTTTCTTGGTCCCCTAAAATTATCACGGATTCTTTAGAACAATTTGGCCTCGACATTTTTTAGAAGTAAAACACTTCAGTAACGCATTTCATTCGTATTCGAACCGGCGTAATAACCACGTGTGTACTGTGTACATAAAAACAAAATATACCTCTCTCTAAACTCTACGCTCTAACCTTCCTTATCGTCTGCTAATTCTATTTACCGCCAATCAGCGTTTCAAGCGCTGGTCAGTGATTGGTGGCTGAAAGTGCCGCCACCATTTGAACAGGTTGAAAAGAGAAAATCGTTGCAAAAACAATAAACTATATTGATTATCGTCACAAAAAAATTCTGTAGTATATTTCAAAAGTAACGAGAAAAGTAACGATTTTTATCGTTACCGTTACTGAAAAAATGTAACTAGTTACCAATTCGTGAACTATTAACAAAAGTAACTTCGTTACCATCATCGTAAGCAAAAAAAAAGTAACTAGTTAAAGTAACTAGTTACTCCCCATCACTGCTTTTAATTGGACGACCTGATAAGCACAGTTTTATGAATGTTTCCTCCCTCGCATTAACTAAGAGGTTAGAAAAAAAGGTAGTGAACATCTCAGGGGACTGTCCTCTATTAGTCCCATTAAACAAAATCTCATTTTCACGCCGACCCGATAAACACCGTTTTATGTATGAAGGCGACCCAATAAACACCGTTAAAT
>CAKNXH010059299.1:48841-62786 GCA_932178445.1 Andricus quercusramuli | reverse complement strand
TTTACCACAAGAACAAGGGATTTGATATACTCCCGGATCACTGAAAGGTTCCTTTTTATCTTTAGGGTTGTTTAGAAGTTGTCCTATTTTTGCAGGTGGTTTAAATATAGTTTGGATGTTATGTTTGTTGAGAATTCTTCCTATTTGTTCCGTGATACCTTGAATGTAGGGTAGGATGGTGGTTGTTTTTCTCTCTCTTTCTTTAGTAGATTGTGTTGACTTATTTTCTTGAGTGTATTTTCTTATTGCTTTATTAATTTGTTTGTTTGTGTAATCGTTTTGTATTAGGATTTTTTTAACATTTTGTAATTCCTTTTGTAAGTTATCTTTATCTGTTACGGAGACAGCTCTGTATACAAGGGAATTGATGACCGATTGCTTTTGAGATCGGTGGTGGTGGGAGGAGGCATGCAGGTATCTGTTTGTATGCGTGGGTTTTCTGTAAACTTCATGTCCTAATGTGTTATCAGATCTTTTATAAACTAGTACGTCCAAGAAAGGTAATTTTCCGTTTTGTTCAATTTCCATAGTGAACTTGATATTAGGGTGTATTTGATTGATGAAATCAAAAAATTTGTTTAGTTCGTCTAGTCCGTGTCTCCAGATGACAAAAGTGTCGTCAACGTAACGGCACCAGAATTCCGGTTTAAGCTTGGATTTGTTCAAGATTTTAGTTTCTAAATTTTCCATAAAAATGTTGGCTATTACAGGTGAGATTAGAGACCCCATTGCTGCTCCTGAGGTTTGTTCATAGAATTGGTTATTGAAAGAGAAATAGGTATTAGTGAGACAGTGTTCTATTAAAGGTGTGAGATTGGAGGGGAAGTTTGCAAATGATTTAATAATATCGATTGTATCAGAGATTGGTACTTTTGTAAAGAGAGATACTACGTCGAAACTTACTAGGATGTCTTGGGGTTGAATGTGAATTTGTTGTATTTTTCTGATGAAGTCAAAAGAGTTTTGGATGTGTGTGATAGAGTTTCCTGTGAAAGGCTTAAGTTTTTTGGCGAGAAAGCGTGCTAAGTTGTAAGTTGGAGAGTTTATCGCGCTGACTATCGGTCTGAGTGGGATGTTTTTTTTGTGAATTTTTGGAAGTCCGTAAAGTTTTGGAGAGATAGGATTAGTAGGTTTTAATTTAGATATTGTATCGCTGTCAAGATTTGAGTCTTTTAGGAGGCTTTGTGTTTTTCTGGTTATTGTTTTTGTGGGGTCTTTTTTAAGCTTTTTATATGTATCGTCAGTAAGAAGGTCCATGATTTTGTTGTTATAGTCTTCTTTATTCATAATTACTGTTGTGTTGCCTTTGTCTGCGGGTAATATTATGAGGTCTTTATTCTGATTGAGTTCTTTAATAGCTGTTTTTTCTTGTTTTGTTAAGTTTGAGGAAGGATGTTGGGCTTCGCGTAAAATGTTGGCTGTCCTACGTCGTATGTCATTTGCTTTTTCGGGTGGAAGGGTGTATATTGTGGATTCCAAATTACTGATGATTTCCTCTTTTGGGATTTTGGAGGGGGCGACTGCCAAATTATGTCCTTTAGATAAGGCTGAAATCATTTCATTGCTGAGATGATGGTTAGAGATGTTTTTTACTGTATTAGTTAATGGTGCGTGCTTTACTGGAAGTAATTTGTCAAATTTTATTTTTTGTTTCTCAGTGCAAAAATCTTTAATCCGTTGGGATTGGTCAAATGATATGCGGTCCAATGTGGACCAAATGTCAAATCTGAGAGTGTTTGATAGAAAAAGATGAAGTTTTAATAGTTTTTTGGAGGTGGTATGCAAGTCAAATTTGGTATGTTGTATCCTTTCTTTTAAGAGAAGCAAACTTGTTTTATGTAGAATTGATTTGGATTTAGACGTTCCCAAATGGTTTTTTAATAACTGTAAGAATTTCGGGACGATGTTATTGTCCCTACACCGTTTTAAGAAAGCTAAAGATGTTAGTAGTTTAGCTTCAGAAGACCTGAGCTTACTAAAAGTGTTAGTTTTAGTAAGGAAACTCTCCCCGTAGAGTTCTTTAATAATAGATTTGATACTTTCACGATGATTCATTATACTAAATTTAAATTCAAAATTTAGAATTTAAAATTTAAAGATTTTTTGGGTTTCAATCGTGTGCGAAACTATGAATGTTGCCGACGTTTCGTGAACATTGCAGTTCACTTCTTCAGGGCTGACCTGAAACTGAAGTTTCAGGTTATGATGTTCTTATATATGTATTCTCTACGATTTATAGAGAGGAGTTCTTACAAATTTCTCATTTAAAGACCCTTTAACCTTAGATAAACACTAAAGGCGAATGTCTGATTATCTATCACAGCATATAAATAAACAAAAGTCCAAAACCTAATTTCAGTTAACACAAACTACTTTAAACTTAACAAAGGTGATTTGGTGTACGATCCATCTTCAAAAAATAATTTGATTCAATTGAATAAGTTATCACCCTTTATTGAATTTAACCATTCGAAAATTCTAATTTGTCAAAAAAATTCATTATCAACAATGGGCACAGTTCAAATTCCAATATTAAATAAAATTGTTGGATTTAACGTCATAAACTCGGAAATTTCAACCGAGATCTCTGGTATAGTGAGTAGATCATTTTTAAAACAATTAAATTTATCTATTCCTGAGTTTCTTCGATAAATACAAGAAATTTGGAAGCATTTTGACTTAAATTTTCTAGCTACTTAAAAGCTATGCACTTTTAACCAGACGTGATTCAGGTCATACATATAAATAAATTGTTGTCGTTGTCCATTCTGTGATAGCTCAAGCTGTCATTGCAGAGCCAGATACAGCGCATAGACACTGAACTTTTCAAGTTTTTCATTTATACAGACGATAGTCCTCTATTCGTCTCTGAGCAAAGAGTACTCGTCTATAATTTACTGTATCTAACCACTGGACGGCGGAGGCAGTCCCTTGGTAGTGATAGGTACGTGTTTACGATCAGACCTTTCACATACGTTACAGCGATGCTTTTAGCCGCTCGTGATCAATAAAAACTTTTCCATGACAGGTATCCAATCCTTTTGATAATAGAACTCTTAGAATAGAGTCATTTCCATAAAACGTTCAAATTTTGAATTCCTCCTGTAATATGTTCTAATTTCGGAACAAAAACAATACAAAATGCCTAACGATCAATCAAACACAATTTACTGGCGATATTAATCGTACCCTCAATGAAGCCATGTTGACATCCATGCCAGAGGACTTGCATGTTGGTGGCGGAAGTGAGAACGTGTTTAGTGACAGGTGGTGAGAGGATTTTACGGAATTTGTGGGTAGGTGTGAGCGGAGCGTGAGGGTTGGAGCCGAAGAGGTGAGTAGGGTTGTGTGGGGTGAATTGGGGAATTAAAAAGTAATGTTGAGTGTAGGTGTGAGGTGGGATTTAACTAAATTGAGAAAGTGAGGTTAGGTTAGCAAGGATTCGAGGGAGTTTGTGGTCAGGAGTCTTGAGCCTTCGAGGGTCAAGGGCGGTTCTCAAAATTTTAGGGGATGTTAAGTGAGAGAAAGGGGTGTCTGCAGGGGCTGTGAGGAATTGAAAAAAAAGACAGTAAAAAGGGAAAATTCGGCGGCGATAGACGTCTTCAGAGACATCTGTCGGTTGCGGAGGGTACTGCATGGAGAGGCCCCAGTTACCGATGGCAGAGCGGGAGGTGGACAGCGAGAGTGCCGGCAGTGCTGGTAGCGAGATTGACGGGGAGGAAATTTTCCACGTGCAACGACGGCCAACAGCGCGTGGTTCGGTGTCTAGCGGCGCGTCGGGGAGAGGGAAAAAGCGGGACGGTGGAAACGAAGGTAGAGAGAAGGTAAGGGAGAGAACGTCGAGCGCAAGACACGGGGAGGGTCTCTTGAAGAGGGAGAGAGACAGCCGAGAGAGTCCGGACAAAAGCGTGGTAGAGAGTCCGTTTAAAAAAAGCCGGAGAACGCATAGGACCCCCCCCCCCCCAAATGGAGGGAAACTCGGAAAAGGAGACTCTCGGGATGTTGATAAGCGAAATCAGGGGGCTGAGGAAGGACGTAAGGGGGACCAAGGAGCAGATGGAAGGCATGAGGGAGGACTTGAGAATCAGAGATGAGAAATGGGAAAAGGATGTGAAAGAGCTGAGGGAGAGAGTAGAAGGCTTAGAGAGGGAAAGGAAAGAAAAAGAAGTTAAAATAAAGCAGTTGGAAGAAGAAATTAGGGTGTGGAAGGAACGGACGGAAAAAAGGATTGAGAAGAAGGAGGGCAGGACGAAAATGGAAGTAGTGATGGAGGTGGGGGAAGCAAGATTAAAGGTATTTAGGAGAGGGTAGAAAATATGATAGAAGAGAAAGTGGGAGAGAGTAGTGGTAAAAAGGAGGAGAGGGCGGATAGGAAAAGGTTAAGGACAATGGAGTTGAGAATGGAGAGAAAAGAGAAGGCAGAAGAAGGTTGAAGCTAAAGAGCGAGGAAGAAAGAGAGGGCGTGGAACCGCTGCTACAGAGCATAGGGTGGGTTAAAAGCAGGGTAGGGGAAGTTAAGTTGGAGGGGAGAATCGACAAGGAAGTGGCGGTTGTGGATTTGGAGAGCTGGGAAGAAAAGTTGGGGGTAATGCGAAATAAGAATAGGATAAAGGATATGGGAGTTTTCATCGATCACGATTTAACGAGAAAGGAAAGGGATGTGCAGAGAATGCTGAACGACAGGGCTAGGAGGGAGAGGAGTGAAGGGAGATCGGAAAATAAAAGTAGATGAGAAAATGTGGGTGTGAGATGAGAAGAAAGAGGTGTTGAAGGAAGTGCAGGGAAATTTGTTTCGTAGGAAGTAGGGGGTGGGGGTAATGCAGGATAGAGGTGTAGTGAAGGTACTGTACTGGAACGTAGCAGGGATAAAGAAGAAGAATAAGGAGTTCTGGAGGTATATCCAGGAATTTGATGTTGTGGGACTGGTAGAGACGTGGGAAGAAAGAAAGGAATGGGATAGAATAGTGACAAAGCTGCGAAGGGGGTATAGGTGGAGACTCCAGAAGGTGGTCAGAGTGAAGAAGAAAGGAAGGGCTAGTAGGGGAATTATAACGGGGGTTAGAGATGGATTAGAGGAAGAAGTTCATGGAGAGGAAATGAGGGAGGGAGTGCAAATGAGGGAAGTAAAAATAGGAGGGGTAGCGTGCAAGTTTGTGACAGTGTACAATAAGGATGGGATGGAAAGAATTAGAGAAAGGGTGGAAGACTTGCTAGGCAGAAGAGAAGAGGGTATGGTGATACTGGGTGGGGATTTTAATACGAGGATGGGGAGGGAAGGGTGCCTTTACAGGTAAGGGGAGAGCTTTGAAAGGAAATCGAAGGTCTGTGGATAAGAGGGGAGGGTGGCGGAAGACAAGGTGAGGAAGAAGTCTCGATAGGGGAGAGGGTGACTTGAACGAGGGAGACGATAGAAGAGATATGGGAGGATCTGAAAGTGAAGGTGAAAGGGTGTGTGCAAAATAAGATATTTAGAAAGAAGAAGAAAGGAACGGTGAATCCGCGGTGGGACAGGGAATGTAAAAAGATGAAAAGGACGGTAAAGAGGAAGTACAAGAAGTGGAAAGAGTGTAATGCGAAAAGGGAGAAGTACGTAGAAATGAGGAAGGGGTTTAGGTTGATGTGTAAAAAGAAAGAACAGGAAAAGGAGAAAGATCTGGAAGAGAAGTTAGGAAATGTTAAGACAGAAGGGGACGTCTGGAAGATAATAAATAGGTTTGGGAAGCATAGGGTGGGGGTTAGCGAGAAGATAGGGAGTGAGGAGTGGAGGGAGTTTTTCAAAGAATCATTTTAGGGCTCAGATTCAAGGAAGAGGGATGGGGGGAGTAGAAGAATGGGGGAGTCAGAGATGTAGAAGTTGAATGGCAAGGAGATAGAGAAGCAGATAAGGAAGTTGAGAAGGTCAAAAGCAGCAGGGCTGGATGGGGTAGAGAACGAAGCATGGCTGTTTAGTACACAAGAGGTCAGGGAGAGGCTGAAGGAGGTAGCGAAGAAAGTATGGAGGGGCGAGGGATTTCCAGGAGGGTGGAGAGAAGAGATAATAGTGCCACTGCATAAGAAAGGAGATGGGGATAGACAGGAAAATTATAGATGGGTTACGCTACTGAATACGGCGTATGAAATATACGCAATGGTGGTGGCAGAGAGACTACGGTAGGATGTCGAGGTGAAAGGAATATTGCCGGAGACGCAGGCGGGCTTTAGGGCGGGTGGGAGTACTATCGACAATATCTACGTTCTGCAGCATGTAGTGGATAGAGAATTAGCGAAGAAGGGGACGAGACTGTACGCTTTTTTCGTGGATCTCAAAGGCGCGTTTCCTTTGGTGGATAGGGGGAGGTTGTGAGAGGCGATGGAGGATAGGGGAGTGGAGAGAGGCCTGATTAAGAGGGTAAGGGAGATATATGAAGAGACCAAAGACAAGGTAAGAGGACGAGAGGGGATTTCAGAAGGATTCTGAATGAATAGGGGTTGAAGGCCACTTAACCCAACGCTTTTTGCGCTTTTAATCACGGATATGGAATGTAAGCTGGAGGCCGGGGTGGTAGGAGGAGTCAGGATAGGAGGGGTTAGAATTTGGTCACTAGCGTATGCAGATGACATAGTGTTGCTGGCAAGTAGCGTGGAGGGGGAAGGGATAAGAGAGGTGAGTGGAAGTGGAAGGGAAAGGAGGTGTAGGAGTTGAAAGAGTGGATGGGTACATAAAATAGAGAGTGAGGAGGGCAAATGTGGTGATGAGGCAGGTATGGGGGTTGGGAAAGAAGTTATTCGCAGATCATTTTGGAAGGAGAATGAAATTGTTTGATTCACTAGTGATGAGTGTGCTATTGTATGGAGTACAGGTGTGGGGATGGAAGGAAAGTGAAGAGGTAAATAGAACGCAGGAGAGGTATTTAAAGTGGACCCTGGGGCAGATGGATGAAGTGAGACGGATGCATGAGGAGGGGAGGAAGGTATATGAGTTGGTTAAGAAAAACGGCATGGAGAGAAAGAAGACAGATGGGGAAGAGAGAATAAGAGAGTCGAGGTTTAACGGGAACTATGTGTGGATTAGGCTGAGGGCAAGAGCGCAATATTTATGTGAGAAAGGAGAGAAAGGAAGTCAGAAGCTTATAGCGAGGATAAGGTGTGGGTGCATGTAGGGTTTCAATAGGTTCTCGCTCTCTCGGGAGAAGAGGATGTGTGAACTGTGTGGGAAGGGGGATGCAAGAGTGGAACACTGGTTGGACGAGTGCGCAGAGGTGGTAAGGAGTGAGATAAGCATGGAGATATTGATGCATGAAAAACGGGAAAAAAGGGCAGTAGCATGGGTGGAGGGAGTTTTGGGTAAGATGGAGAAGAAGAAAAGGAAGGAGGAAGAGGAATGAAGAAGGAAAGATTGTAAATATGAGAGGAAGTAGGTATAAGCCGCGAAAACAGAGGTTGGCAAGCGAGGCAATGCGAGAAATTAGGGGCATGCGAGCGAGGCGAGGCGAAGCGAGGAAGGCAAGGTGATAAGAGCGTGCGGTTTTAGAGATAAGGAATGGATAGATTTTAGTTTTTAAGGGATTAGTTTTAGAAAATTCTGTAAAAAATGGAAGTGTAGGCAAGTCAATTTTTTAAGGCCAGCAGGCTGAAAAATAAACGTTTATCTATCATCCATGGCAGAGTCTCTCGCCGTACAACATGGAGTTGTGATCATCCCAGCTATGACGGAAAAACATGCTCATTAGAGACTTCATACAAGATATTATAAACGGTGAATCATCAGTGCCACTTAACTGTGAAACACAGTATCTTGAAGCGGGTTTAGCTCGGTTAAAAGGAGCGGCCCGCGACAGTATTCACGGAAAAACTTTTACGGCTCTCAATGATTTAATTAAACACCTGAAAGAGCGATCCGCATACCGGAAAACTTATTCATGGTATTTACACGAAATCTCGACTATTCGAATGAATCGAGAGGAAAATGTTAGCGAATTTTTGGATTAAGTTATTCTTCTTAAACCAGCAGCTCGAGCGGCTCTTAAAGATAAATATCCTACTGCTGAACCACTTTTATCCCCTTCAAATGATTGTGCCCTTGAAGTTTTCAAACATGGTTTATTTGACCGATTTTAAGCGCAGCTTTAAAAGTCGCGCTCAAGTACGAAGGAAAATAGCAGTTAAATTCTCAATATCCTACAAACCCTTATCATGAATCAAGATATTCTCACCCCAGTTATTTAGATTCATATGACCGTAGTCCAAGCTCCTATGTCATTTTATGACAACTCCCGATATACATAAAAACCCGTATTGCAGACGTTCTCACTCACCCGAATTTTCAGATTTCATAAATGAGAAGAACCCTACTTTTTCAAATAATCACTTTCTGCCTTATCAACACCTTTATCAAACTTATGATGGAAATTCAAACAACAGTTCAGACGCACGAAAATTTCAAAATTTTCCGTATAATCATATACCAACACATGAGTGTCCGTGCACACAAAATCCCTACCCCTATTTTCCGACGGCTCCGTTGGAAAGTACAGGGTATCCTAAACCATATCATTCACAGGATGGAATCATTATTCAACCCCCTTTTTCAATAAATACAGACCATTTAAACTAATAATCCGTTCGTCGTAAAGCCACAACGACGAGCATGGAGAACTAGAAGCATCATACAAGTCTGTCATCCTGTCACTCCAGCTAAAATCAACACTTACTTTCCTACCAAATGCAACTATTCTGAAGCGTTCCATATCTACAAAATTCTCGATGTACTGCCAGCGTAACTGCGACCAAGCCTGTCAGTCATACAGCAGGGAACGCGCCCCAAAATGAATAGTGACCTAAGGAAATTGTAACGAAACTCTATTTAACCAACAATTAACTAAAACACTCAGGAGGGACCGCGCCCTAAAATGAATATCAAACTAAGGAAATTATAATTAAGCCCATGGACGGAACATAAAACATCTAGCATTGTTGCGAAAAAGTATTTAACCCGCCATCAACATGAAGTTCAGTCATTCTACTTTCCGCCGACAATTCATGAACATATCGGTTCTGTCAGTTTCCTGTCTGAGTCTGTTTTCCTTTTTCATTTCATTATACTCACAGTCTTAGTCTGCAGCAGTTTATATTTATGTGATTGATGTCGTTAAATGTTGCTATGTTGTAAAAAAAATTGTATCGCGACATGTAATAAGTATGCACAATATTGGATTGAGTGAAAGGTATAACCAAGTTAGTGTGTGTTTTCCATATAAAATTCAAACTCCCCGATCCAAATCACTCCTCAAAGAGAAAAGGCCTAAGATTTCTCCAGCAACAACTGATGAACCCTCGAACTTCAATAGTAAAACTGAAGACCCTACTCCGCTCCCATAAAAAGTCTGAATTCCACATCGTTCTCTTAGAAGACATCATGAGGTCGATTTCACATCAAAATTTCCCGCTTATTGAATCTTTCACCGAACTCTTGCCCTCTTTACAAAGATCACTGGCAGTGAGCAAAAGATTTCACGACCAAATTGTGAATATTCTCGCGGCACTGGAGTACGAGAGCCAAAACCAATAAATTGAGTGAATACCAATTTGTTCTCAACTTATTCAATTTTATTTTCTCTTTTCTTTATCGAATAAATTTCTCAGATTCTTTCCTTTTTTTAAAAGATTGCTTTTCCTGGGAAACATCATATTTGCTGAAAATCTGACGGACCTCTGTTTGACCGAAATTTCTTATAATGATAACCTCCTTGTCCGTTCCGGACAAAACTCGAGAATCAGTTTAAATATTAGGTAAGTGACTTAAGTTAAATATTTTATAATTGATATACAGACGTAACACCAGCGCATAAGTCATGAGAACACACGGACAAATTTAGATTCCAAATTTAATTTAGAATCCTCAGCAGTAGAATTTTCATCCCCAAGTTTCAATAAAACAAAAGTTTCTCTTTTAATCGATACAGGAGCCGATATTAATATAATAAAATTAAATTCGTTAGACGAAGAATTATTAGTAAACGAAGACGAATCTATAGACATAACAGAATTGGCTCAAGAAAAAATTTCCACTGTGGGCACAATAAAGCTATCTATGGAAAAATCCTTGGTTATCTCGACAATGAATTATTCAAAAAAAATTGTTAATGCACTAAAATGTTCAGAATGTTATGCAGTATTTAAAAAATATATTACCTAAAATTCATGCAACGACCCCATTGATTATGAAGCAAGACGATCAAAACAAATGTTCAATATAAAAGACGTAGAAGAACTTGAACTAGATAGAGAAACGGAATTCGATCGAAGAATGAACTTATTTATAAACCGGGCTGAAATCGAACTAGATGAACTCGAAACTCAAGAAGAAACAAGTAAAGAAAATAAATATGCATATGATCCAGAACAAGAAGAATCTCCCTCAAACATTTTTGAAAATCATTCAACCCCCAATTTGTCAATTAAACAAAAGAGCGGTGAATCACCACAAGCCGTATTAACTCCATCACACAAATCAAACGGAACTATAGCTAAAACAGGGCCCCTAAAATCTGTAATAAATTACAAACCGCGATATACGCCCCAGTTGCAAGCGGAGTACGAGTTGGGTGCCAGACAAAGCTGCTTTGAAAAGTTGCGAGGGGAGAATTTAAGGATAGACTTACGGATCCTAGGCGTTTTTCCCAAGGGAATGCTTAATTGGTAAAAATGTATCAACTCTCTCTCTCTCTCTCTCTCTCTCCCCCTCACCCTTTCGCTCTCCCTCTATCCCCTTCCTTGAAGAACATTTTTTTCTTCAACTATCGCGCGAATAAGTAGCAGAAATGAGCGTAGCTTTTCATTAGTCACTGTACAGCCAATCAGTGAAGTGCGTTATAAAACCTTACATGGTTTAACTCACGCTCACGCATGATTTCTTATATACCTCTTAAAGCGCAAGTTGGAGCTTTCATCACGCCTGAGTTTATATAGGGTTATATACCATATATACCAGACGAAAGCGTCTGACTAAATATATAGAAATACAAATAAGTAGCACCTAGAATTCCTGATCATGAAAGGTCAAGAGTAGAGATCCGCGATCACTGACTGTCGCAGTGTACATCGAAACTTTTGGCATCGCGCGTGCCATCGCTCACTTTTGTCTCCGCGCATGCCACCGCCCACTTTAGGCACGGTACGTGACTTTTGGCGCGTACCCAGCGTATATACCCCCCCCCCCCCCTTGTTAATCGTCGTACGTTCTCGGCAGTCATACCGTTCACTTTGATCTACAAATAACGAATCACTTTGACAAAGTTACGGCTTCTATCTCATTGTGACCGAAGAAACATTCTGATTAAGTCGCGCACTTTCAAGTTCAATTTAAAATAGTTAACTTGTTCGAGTCTTGAACTAACCAAGTCCCTTCGGCTGAGACTTTCGGTTGTCGTATGATTTCATTTCCAGGTAAAGCCCGCAGTGTTACACATCCGTAAAAAGAACTCAGAGTGGATTTGATAGCTGTGTAGGACCGTGTATCGCTCTAGGGGTTAATTGTGATCGTGAATATAATCAAAGTTCAACGTTCTGGTGGAATTTCTTTAAAATTCACTTTGAATGTCAGAATTTTAACGTGTGTATCTTTGCTTTCAGGTTGAGTTTCTCAATTATTCGCTTGATACACATGTATATTTTGTAGAAAATTCATTTGTTTGGTCGATATTTTACTATTTCTGTGAAAATTCATCTGTTTCGATATAAATTTATTTTTTGGATTTAGGATGCATAACTTTCGTTAAAAGTTAATTTCTTTGGTTAAAAATTGAATAGATTTTTTCAACAATTCGTTATTTTTAGTTTGTTGAAAATTATACTTTATTTTCTAAAAATGTAGCTATTCCATTTTTGCTATAAAATTGATCTTTGTCAGTAAAAATTCACTTATTTGTTGAAAAAATTGTCCTTTTTGTCAAAAGTTCAATTATTTTGGTATAAAATGCACTTGTGTTGTAAATTCAACATTTATCGTTTCGAAAAAAATGTAATAATAAAATTTTAGATTGATAACTCTTAAATTTTTGTCAGCTATATTATGTACGCAAATGTGACATTCTTTGTCACTGCTCTTTATTTCTAAATTCCATTTATTGTAATACGCACTAAATGAATTATGTAATTTCAGGCGTGAGAACTTGTGAGAAACATAATCTTCGATGAGAATAAGTCATCGAGCCGACAAGAGAAATTAGATTTTTGGCGGTTTCTTGACAAAAACAAGGAAGGTAAAAGAATTATTGAACTATTATAACTATTTTTATCGTTAATCAGTCAATAGAAAAATTTTATAATCTCCTTTTTTCAAGCTAGATCATTCATGCGGCAAGGTTTTTGTTGAATATATGTATGTATATTTAAACTTTGTCTCACATCCTTTTTTTTTGTTTTGAAATGTGTAAATACATATGTACACATATGCACATATGTATGTACTGTATATTGTTTTTAAGACACAGCTAAAATTAGTTTCCAAAATTTACAAAATTAAATATAGCATCATAAGGTTGAGAAAGATCGAAGGAAAAACAGCATAAACACACAGACACTCGCAGAAGCACCTGCAGAAAACATTTTTCCATCGTCCGTATTGCCAATAGGCAGTCCTCCCAACATCCTTTTAAAGTGTTCGGCTGCATCGCTAAAGAGAAATGTGGCCGGTCGTTGTGGAGACCTTGCGAAGGGGATCAGCTGTTCAGGCTTGCCGTCTCCAACCAGAACGTCCTCCCACAAAGCGACGTTAAAGGAACACGACATTGGTCGTTTCTCTTGTTCTGTCATCTCCGATGCGATGATGCGATAGTTGTGTGATGGTTCTATACCGTTGACGTATTCGAATTTAATTGTTCTGGAATTTTACAGGTAGGCCACAAACCCTAGTACGACTTGTGCACCACAGAGTAATAATAAGGAGACCGATCTCCATATATGCGTTTTGAAGGTGCTAATTGCGCCTTTCTTGCCTTCACTCAGGCGCCGAAAGTATTGGCACATGCGCACTGCATTTTACTATCTCTTTTTATCCCGTGAAAAAAGGGATAGTATATCGTAGTGCGTATGGGCCACTACTTCAATTTGGGTGCAGATACCTCAGTCAAATCTCGAGGCGCTTTGTACAACATGATCGGTCTCCTTATTATTACTCCGTGTTGTGCACACTCGATGCATCCTCCCAGACACTGGCTCGAAAAGAATTCGATTTGGCATAATGGACATGCCTCCCTAAGAAAAAGGGTTCTCTTTATCGCGACGTGGATCTCAGGACCATTTCGCTGGCCCCACCACCCACGCAAATTCCGCTTTTTCTGGGCCCAATATTTAGTGCAGAATTTGTTCAAATTTGTTCAAATAAAATTAGAATTTGTGCAACACTGAAAGTACCAGATAACTCAAAAAAACACTGGCGGGGCCAGCGAAACGTTTCGCTGGCCCCGAAATTATCCAAAATCAACTTTATATGAGCGAATTATTTTCGTCTCAATTTGTTCAAATTTGTGCAACCAAAACCAACCGCTAAAAACTACCCCCTATGCGGTCAACACTATGGCGGGGCCAGCAAAACGTTTCGCTGGCCCCGACATTATCCAAAATTAACTTTATATGAGCGTATTATTTTCGTCATAATTTGTTCCAATTTGTGCAACCAAAATCAACCTCTAAAAACTACCCCCTATGCGGCCAACACTATGGCGGGGCCAGCGAAACGTTTCGCTGGCCCCGACATTATCCAAAATTAACTTTATATGAGCGTATTATTTTCGTCTTAATTTGTTCCAATGTGTGCAACCAAAATCAACCTCTAAAAACTACCCCCTATGCGGCCAACACTATGGCGGGGCCAGCAAAACGTTTCGCTGGCCCCGACATTATCCAAAATTAACTTTATATGAGCGTATTATTTTCGTCATAATTTGTTCCAATTTGTGCAACCAAA
>CAKNXH010059299.1:24967-48345 GCA_932178445.1 Andricus quercusramuli | reverse complement strand
TGGCCAAGATTTGTGACCTCCTTCTACAGAGGAGGGGTCGTGGTTCCCGGGCTAACCGGAAGACCCGTCTGAGGTGCTCCGTCGGTTGGAGGGATTCAACCCCTCACTAAAGACAGCGTCCTGGCGAATTGTCAGGCACGAAAAGCCTCAGGAAGGGGACACACTAGGAGGCACTAGGCATCTCCTAGTCGTGTATATTCCAGAATCCCAAACCATTACCCAGATTAACTTGCATCACAGAAAAGACGCCTCTGCAGTTTTACAGAGTGGCATGGCTGCGAGGTATACAGGTATCTCGCTAATCCAAGAACCATGGTTAGTTCGAGATACCATTAGGGGATTAGGGGGGCCTGGTTTTTTTTTGTTACAGGGACCCCAATACGAGGCCTGATGGTGATAGCCATGGATCTCAAAGGAACATGGAGGCTAGTTCTGGGATCAGCTTATTTTCCTTATGACAGCAATACCAACTCACCAGTGGAGGTACGTACACTGGTGGAACATTGCAAGGTAAGGAGTATTCCTCTTCTGCTGGAGTGCGATGCTAATTCCCACCATACTTTGTGGGGTAACACGGACGTCAACTGACTTAGATATTCTTAACACGGGGAACACCCCGACGTTCCGTAATTCGGTCAGGGAAGAAGTCATTGACATCACTCTCTGCACCAGTAATTTCAGGGATAGTATCAAGAAGTGGAGGGTTTCCGATGAACCCTCTCTCTCAGATCACTCACAAATAGAGTTCGTGTTGGAATCCGTTGTACCCGCTGGCCCTAAATGGGTCAGAAATCCAAGAAGAACGGACTGGTATCAGTTTTCTACGGAACTAAGATGTGCACTTTCAGAGGTTTCCAGGTCAATTCGAGACGTGAACACTCTGGAGGTAACAGCCAAAACTATCACGGAAGCCATCAAAGCTACAAATAAAAGTAATTCTCGACCTAAACGAGTCCTAAAGGTTGCGGATACACACTGGTGGAACGGGAAACTCGAAGAGCTTCGCAGGGAAACCAAAGATAGATTCAGAGGTGCCAGTAATGGCAAAACGAAGGAACTATGGACGTCATTCACAACGATGAGGGACGAATACAGAGGTGCAATACGTAAGGCAAAACAGGAGAGCTGGACCAACTTTTGCTCAGACATCGACAAGGGAGCTGAGGCGGCTAGACTGGACAAGCCTACTTTCTCGAAATCCGGACGCTATTCTTGGCACTCTGAAATTGCCCAAGTGGGGATACTCAAAGTCGGACATGGATACCTTGGCCTATCTGATCAGGGCACATTTTCCAAGCTTTTCAAAGTCTGGAGGAGGGTGGATGGCAAGTCAGAGGCAAGCAAAGTCACCTGCGGCTCAACTGGGCCCGAAACAGGGGCTGGCCAACAAGATTGTCACCCCCGCCACGATCAGGTGGGCCCTGAAATCCGTCAGTACTTACAAGTCTCCTGGCCTGGATAGCATATAACCACCCCCTTACAGAGGGCTGGAGAGATCATCATAGGGCCGCTAGTGAGACTTGCTAGGGCTGGTCTGACGTTGGGATATGTCCCGACGGCATGGAGGGGTACGAGAGTAGTCTTCATTCCGGAGGCAGGTGGGATCGGTTATACTTCACGCAAGGATTTCCGGCCTATCAGCCTAACTTCTTTTCTACTAACAACAGTGGAAAGACTTGTGGATAGATATATCCGCGATAAGGTCTTGCCAAGCAGACCGTTCCACAAGGAGCAACACGCCTATAGGGCTGGACACTCGACGGATACGGCCCTAAGCGGAGCAGTGAACCTAATTGAAGGTCAACTAAAGGAGAAAGGCCTCGCGATTGGAATCTTTAAGGACATCGAAGGAGCCTTCAATTAAACCTCTGGAGAGGTGATCAGGGCGGCCATGATTACACATGGCGTGCCTACTGCATTCGTGGAATGGACGTGCCACATGTTGGCCAACCGGAATCTAGCTACGACTAAGGGTGATGTCACTCTAAGTGGAACCATTGACTCGGGATGTCCGCAGGTGGGAGTTTTATCGCCCTTGCTGTGATGCCTAGTAGTGGATGAACTGCTTCATCTATTCTCGAGTTAGGGCCTTCAGGTCATAGGCTATGCGGACGATATATTGCTTATCGTACGCGGTCAGTATCTGGATGTGCTCTTCGGAGTAATCCAGCAAGCACTGATGGTAGTAGATTCATGGTGCAAAAAAACTTGATTATCGGTTAATCCGAGTAAGACAGATGCGGTTGTTTTCACCAGAAGGTACAAGTGGGGAACTACGAGTACATTGAAACTTGGAGGACAATGACTGGAAATCAAAGAACAAGCTAAATATCTAGGAGTAATTCTGGATAAGAAGCTGTCATGGAACGAGCACCTGGAAAACAAGTGCAAGAAGCTGGTTTCAAGGTGGGACTTGAAATCGGAGACACTTATGTGGATCTATACAGCGATCTTGCGACCCACGTTAATCTATACGGCGGTGGTCTGGTGGAGCAGGGTCGAGCTGTCCACTTTGAAGTCTCGACTGGAAAGGATCAGGGGACTGGTTTTGAGAGGCGTCACTGGAGCCTCGATGTTGACACCCACGATGGCACTGGGGGCACTAATAGGCTTAGAGCCCCTCCATCTTACCACCAAGGCCGTGGCTGCGAAGGCGACCTGAAGGCTCAATTTGATAAATGACAGAAGGATCTCGACAGCAGTGAAGATCCCAGTCGACATCGCGAGAAGGCCGACCCTGAACAAGCCTGGGGACAAAATGGTCACTCGCTACCTCTTCGACAAGAAGTATCGAGTTAGCCTATCCACGAAGGAGTAATGGATTAACGGCGACGCATACCTGCCCAGTGATCGAGACAACTGGTTTACAGATGGCTCCAGGAACGAGAAGAATGCAGAAGCCGGCGCTATCGTAGATGGAAAGGAATGGGCTTCAAAATTGAGATGGGGTCCTACGCCAGAGTTCTGCAATCTGAGATTATGGCCATACTCCAGTGTGCCTACAAGGTAAAGATAATGCTTTGAGGCACTAAATGCGGTAGGGACCGAAAACCGAGTCACTCTGCTATGGATCCCTGGACACAGCGGTATCAAGGGTAATGAGATATCAGATAGGCTAGCCAAGCTAGCAGCAGGAAGAAATTTTGCTGGACCCGAGCCAGTTGTAGGTATTTCCAGCAGGTCAGTCACTGAAGAAATGGACAGTTGGCTGACTAAGGAACATCAGAATTTGTGGGATTTGGTCTTTGGTTGTAGACAGGCCAAAACACTCTTGGGCTCAAAGCTTAACTCCAACCAAGCTAGGGAAATACTCAAGCTCGGGAGGAATCAAATCAAAGTCATAACAGAATTGTTCATAGGACATGGGAACTTAGGATATCACAGACATAAGATAGAGCTTTCAGAAAGTCCCCTCCGTCGTCTGTGCGGAAAGGATAAAGATACATCTACTCATATCCGTTGTCACTGCCCTGCGGTTACGGGGAAACGTCTAACACTCACAGGCCATTACTGCATCAGTGAGTCAGAGATATCAGCCAATAGCGTGGCTGCGGTTCTCTCCTTATGGAGAGGGCTATGGGGTCATGCTTAGGCTCACAAGGGGACGCCGAGTGCGATTTAATTACAGAGAGTATTTTTGTTAATATTTGTTATCTTGATATCAACGCATCACAATGAAAAATTATGCTGAAACGAAAATACAGTTTGAAACTCAAAATGCTTTTACAAGGAAGTTTGTAGAGATCAGGAAATCGACTATATACGAGGGAAATCTAGATCTGCTGAAAAACGGCGCGGAGCTGGTTTTTCTATGGTTAAACCACGCCTAGGAAAATATGGATTAGCTTATCATGGTTTCTAACGCCGATTTCACTACTTACATTAAGCCAATGGCGATTTAGGAAAGAAAGCTTGTTCACGACCATATTAAGCAAGAAGCCCGGTTTTAATAAGTTCATGTATTTTAGAGGAGGATATTCTAGGAAAAAAGAGTTTTCCTTGAAATAAATAAAAATCTTATTTACGGCAGATCCAGTCAAGTGAATTTAAAGGGCCTATTTGACATGTCAATTTTGACGTAACGTTCGGCCTTCAGATATCGATTAGTCGGGATAGAAGTTGAGACGTTGCCTAAGCCATAAATCCCGAAATATGAGAGCTGGGGTCGGGTATCTGGGGCCTCGTCTTTATGATATTAACTACATGTGTGTTAGGGCTTAGGGTCTTGCGAAAATTGCTTTCAAACTTATGTTTGCATCTATAATTTCTTTTCTTGAGAATTTGTGATTCGTATTTCGAGACATCTGGAAACATATTTCGTGGGAATGCAGTTTTACTGACTTTTGATATTTTCGTGTGAAATTCGATTTTGCTGCTTTTTCTAATTTTCGTAAAAGGGTTTGTTTTTTATATTTGCAATAAGGATGTTAATGCCTATGAGAAATTTCATGTAGGTCTGAAGTGTACTTGAAACTATAAAGATTTATCATTATGGGATTCTCTTTTGCTTGCTTTCCTAATTTATATTCTACTTATTCAGTTTGTTCTTAGTATTTTCGCTTTTCTATTTTCGTTCGGCTATTTTGCAATTTGAAAATTTCGAGTTTTGTTTCCTGTCCTATGAGATCAGCTTATTTTCGAATATTCGGTTTTTGCTGTCATTTAAATATTTGATTAGATTTTTAAATTTCACCGGTTACACAGGTTCCTATTTGACTTGCGCATTTGTGATCAAAGCCATTAGGTGGCGTATAACTAAGCTAAGTAGACTATAGCCCTACGTCACAGTTGCAATCCACAGCGCAAGCGCGGCTTCGATGTTCCTTCCAGGCTTGTAAGCTTTTGCGTAGCGAACGCGTACAAATCACGCGAAGCCCTCTCCCAGCGACATCGACGAAACGATCTACACCAGTAAATCCTCACTCACCTGCGTCATGAGTGGTGAGCCACCTTCGAAGCGAAGTCTATGAAAGTCAGGTCCGCGGGACTAAGAAATTAGATTACCCCGGGCTGCGGCCCAACCCACATATCTCTGACTTCTGAGCTCTAAGCTTGAAGAAGAAGGCCGATAATCCGTTACGTAATTTAGGACGGCCCGTTACCAATAAACCTTCCACTTTAATTTTTAAATCACTTCGCTTTTCTGTTTGTAAGTTAGTTTCTCTCTCCTATTTATCATAATACTTATGGATCAGCCTTAGCGCACAGACTGACCTCAGCTTCACAAACGCATCCTGGACGAGGATCTCCATGAACTAAGACGCTGGGCTTTCCCGGTCCACCGGATCATACCCTAGTTAGCTTTTTGTCTTTTCTTTTTTTTACTCGCATTCGCCTACCTTGCCCGTGCGCAAACTCCGTCGCCAGCCTACTTAGCACGAGTTGGTGTTTCGCATAGATTACTCTAAGTGGTATCAAATGCCTTCCATTCGCTGATCTTCACTGTGTTTGCCCGATTCTCACCCACAAAATCCTTTATGCTTCCTTGGTAGGCAATCTTGCCATAGATGCTATTATAAAAAATTTAGAAGATGCATGGTGTTGGGAGGGAGGTGCTCCATGTAGACGCGTTCCATCTTTGAAACGTAATTTGAGGGTTCATACAGTTTAAAAAAATCAGATTTCTTGTGAAATTATTTTTTTTATAGATAACTAATATGAAAATATCACTATTGAGCATGCTTAGATTTGGAAGCTCAACTTTCAGCATCTCCTAAAATCTGAAAAAGGGTGAATCAGTATCTTTTTAATATCAGTAAACTCATGAGAAAACATTGCTTCTAACTACGGTGATACGAGTTAGAAATCGTAATTATTTATTGCAAAAAAAAGTTTACTAATAATCAGTCAAAAAAGAGGTCGGCCAGCGGTACACATAAACGTGGCTCAAATTGTCAAGAAGACTTGGTGTGTGTATTCTTTTTAACCTGAACCAAGTTTTAGGATAGGGTGCCAAAAATGTTTCAATGTTTCTTTTATAGAAAAATGGCGACCGTGTTTCTGAAAATGCAAAAATGCATGTTCATTTGAAAGAAAATTCCATTAAAAACAAATTTATATTCATTTTTTATTTACGTATCCAATTAATGGATACCAAACTTACAGTAAATGCTTGCTCATAGAAAAAATATGACCGCTGCTGGGGCACATTCTCATTTCGCTCCCAGTTTTAGCACGCCTACGGCGCACGGGTACACTTTCGGACTTCGTGCTTGTTTTCGTTCGTTTAATGCGTACATCTCAACTCAATTTATTTAAATACAATGAATATTGTAACTTAAATCAAAAACTGTGATTTAAGTCCATGAGGAACTACAGTCATAAATTTACACTGAAATTGTTTTTTTTTTATTTGTTTTTAAAGAAAGTTCTCAAAGCACCTGCGACTTTGACGACATTCTAATTGCGACACTCGCGCTTTGCACTCGATAATTAGGTTATAGAGTCAGTTCTCTTTGGAAAATAAAACGATGTAGACAAAATTGCACAGCATATAAGAAGTGGGTATGTTTTTCAATATAATTTTAATCAAAAAACACAATTTTTTTCAAATTACTAAATAGTGACAATTTTGAATAAAATTCCCTAATCCATCAGAGAAGCAATTTCTTCAATTTTTTTAAAAATTGGAAAAAGTTCCAAAAAATAAGTTAAAGTTTTAGTTTTTGAGTTATTAAATAGTTAAGCTAGACCAATCAGGAGCGCGGTATAAACAATCGTGCGTACGTGAGCGTGATTTCAGCGCAGTGTTATTGAAGCGAGCGCTGATGTGGAGTTGATGAGGGGAGAACAGCGGTCCCTCACGACGTTGGACTCCCGTTCACGTACGCACGACTGTTTATGCCAGGCACCTGATTGGTTCAGCTTGAAGATTTGATAACTCAAAAAGTAAAACTTCAACTGATTTTTGGAAAAGTAATTTTTTATTTATTTTTCCAAAGTTTATACAGCTATATAAGTCCGGACACTTGAGTCTGGGACACCCTGTATAATTTTTCTAATTTTCATCGAAATTAAAATTTTCATTCGGACAATTTGCATGTCCTTTTTGTAATATATCAGAAACTTGAACAAAAATTTATAAAACTCATGAAAAATTTTTTTCTTCAAATTTTGAAAAAGCTCAAACTTTTTGAATTTTGGTCTAATCGAAAAATTGAACAAAGATAGTTCCAGAACATATTTGATATGTAGTAAAAATCTGGAATGAAATTCCTCAATCTATCAAAAAAAATAATTTCTTCTATTTTTTGAAAATTTGGAAAAGTGTATGACTTTTCTCATTTTTATCGGAATCAAAAATTTCATTCGAAAATTTTCAGATCTTTTACCCATGTATGAGGAACTTTGACATAAATTTCTGAAACTTTAAAAAAAAAGTTTTCAAATTTGGAAAATGCTCTAAATTTTTTGATTTCGGTTAGAAATATCTGGTTAGCAAACATAACCTTCATTTTGGGACCCTTGAAGAGTTTATTGAAGGCTGACTCGATCGGACAATTCCTTCAAAAATTAGCGTGGCTGCAACATTCAGGCAACCATACATACAGCCAAACATACATACTATAACCTTGGCTTTTGATTAATGTTTTATTTAAGGTTAATTACTTAACGACGTTCTGGTTTATTGTCAATTGACATTCTAGTTTAATTTGCGACAGTAAGGTTCATTAGCCACTTAATTTATTTCTACCAATATGTTACTAAGCCTGAAGGGCGCCAGATCGTTTACCACTATTAATACCCCCAAACGAACAAAAGGGTCCTGAATTAGAATGAATTTGAAGTACTGCCCATTTATTTTTAGTTATTTCCCCTGCTAGCTCAACACAGGGAGGGGCAGGGTAAGGAATAGACTGAACGAGGAGAAGAACCAATCATGGTATTAATAAGTCAATACAAATGGAATAGGGGTCACAAATATATATTTATTCACGGCCATGGCTGCCTCACATGCTCAATTAGAAATCCCATGAATGACACTCAGGTCATGTGAGGTCTCTGCCATTTTGTATGGTCGAGGTAAGAACTTAAATCGAGATCAATTGTAAATTAACGACCCTCCACTATGGTGGTCCACTAATGACACGAAGGGTAATGTGGGATTACCGCCATTTTGCACGATCGATATGGAATGAAAAAGCACTAAATCTAATGCCACGAACCTCCAGAATGGTGGGCCACTAATGACACGATAGGTCGTGTGGGGTTACCGCCATTTTGAATGCTCTAGGCGAACGAACATGAACCCTCCCGTACGGAATTGGGATTGAATATTATTATATTGCACTAAATCTATTGAGTGGCGAGCTAAACTTGGTTTCACGGAACCTTCCTTAGTGTATCACCCAAAAGCATTATCCCAGAACATTTTGATCGGATGTTACAATTCGCCCCCTCTTAGTGGGACATTCTCGGATTCCTAGTAAAAATTAAATAACGTCCTTGTAATTATTATTTAACCGATTGATAAACTCCTACGTCCTGCCCGTAGTCCCCAAATTAAGTGTTACTGCTATCGTTTAAACGCGCGGCGAATTCCCCTCACAACGATTTTCCAGCATGGCGGTCCATTTCTGACACCTAAGGTCAAGCAAGGTTGCCGTCATTTTGGAAAATTAAATAGTTTAACACCTCACTCCCGAATACAGGCAAGTTAGATAATTAATTTGTACACTAAAAGACCCGCCACTCCGAAATTCTTATTCAACGATTAATTACAAAAACCCTCTAAACATTACGTCCCCAACACACTGAATCCGCGAGAATACAAGTAGTTACTTACGGGCGAAATGAGAAGACATACCTTGGCTGTATCCTCGCTAGTCCAAGTGAATAATATTTTAACGACTAATATTCTCACGCCCAAACGGATCTCCGGGCAGGTTAATGGCATATACGACCAACAACAGAAATAATTGGTCCTCGGACAACCTCAGCGTGGTCAATTGATAAGCCTTTTTGACAATAGTGGCAAGCATGCCAATGGCCGAACACAGAATGAGAGAAACCACGCCGAGTCCGATTTTTGGCGTGTAGGCCATAGGTTGCGGACCCAGACACGCAACTACATTTAGCGAAAAACTGTATGAAGGCGCGTTCACATTAACGTCCTACAGTGACTCGCCATTTTCTCTGGTGCATTCACTAGCCTAGTCCATAGTCTGTGGCGAGTCACGCTGTTAACCTGCGCCGCGGCGCGACGCAAACACTTGTCGGGCGCACCCTTCCTACGCCGTGCGCGCCCACTTATGATCGGCTGCTAGTGTTTTGACAGTCCAAAACAACAAGAGTTGGTGGCACCGCTCCTGCGTTACCACGTTTTGTTAGAGTATCCTCCTTCCTCCCAGTGGATGTGAGCAGGAGAGAACGAGAGTGTTGTGTTTCTGAAGTGTGTAATGTGTTATGGGGATTCACGACTACCCGGTCGTGAATTCGTGAATTGATCGTATGGATGGTTCAGTGTAGTGGTCGGGCCCCCGGCCCTGAGTGTCTAATAAACAAAAAGTACAAGTTCGAAGGCATTAATAAATGTCTTCTTTTAAGAACAATAAAAGTATTCCCCCAGTCTGGTGACAGTTTGGAGCGGCGGGAAATTACAAATCCTAGGCCTCGAAGGGTTTGTTATTTGGCCACAGGCCTTCCCTATCGGAGCTCTCGAAATATTAAAATTCATAAGTGGATTCTGTGCTCGACCAGGTATGATTTATTTATGATTTTTAGGTTAAATTTAAATTGATTGGGCGTGACAACATTAATTTGTGCGTGGTACAGGATACCACGTCACAATAATGGACCCTCTCCAGAAGCTTCTCTGTCAGTGGTCGGTCTACGAGACGTTGTAGGAAATGTGGCAAAAAACATAATTCCACAATTCATAAAGAAGGAGAGTCTGTCCAGCTTTATCCATCGATTTCAACACCAAAAGTTCAAACTAACTGTGCTGCTCTCCACGAATCCTCATCAACGTCTCAGACACTTCTTGCTACAGCTCAACTCATCGTAATCTTCGACAAGGATGAGCAAATGAAACTTAGAGCATTTATAGATCCACGTTCTCAAATATCTTTTCTCTCTGAGAGACTAGCTCAACGTCTGCACTTGCCAAGACTATCAAAATCACTACAACTGAAAGGAATCGGAGCAGTAAAAGCTGGACGAACACGTGGTCTGGTATCAGTTAAGTTGAAACCCTATTTTAAGTGCTCTGCAGAGTGCGTGATCACCGCTCATTTTCTGCCAAAACTCACAGCAAATTTTTCCAGTAACAACAGTGGAAAAGTAAATTGGTCACATTTAGAAGGTCTTCAGCTGGCAGATCCTGACTTCCAATCGTCTAAACTGATTTACCTCATCATTGGAGCTGACTATTATGGTCAAGTTATCGAAGAAGGTCTTTGAAAAGGTCCTACTAACACTCCAACTGCTGAAGTTACCATTTTTGGATGGATACTCCTTGGTCCAGCAAAAACTTGCTCATCTTCGTCTGAAGTTCAAGGATACCACGTCTCAATTGAAGAAGAACTTAGCGAACTTCTCCAGAACTTTTGGAAATTGGATGAAATGCCAACTAGACGAGAAATTTCTTTGTCAGCTGAAGATCAAGAGTGTGAGGACCATTTTAAAACTACACACTCTTGAGATGATACAGGTCGCTATATCGTCAGACTCCCACTCAAAAAATCAACTGATCAGCTTGGTGATTCAAAATCGGCCGCTGTACAAATGTTATCAAGGTTAACAAAGAAACTTCAAGCTGATCCATCTCTTCAGAAAGCATATTCAGATTTTTTAATTGAGTACGAAACTTTGAATCACATGAAGCAAGTTCCAGTCGGAACTCCTGAACCAAGTCGAGTCTTCTATCTTCCTCACCACGGAGTACTTCGTCCCAGCAGTCTGACAAACAAGCTTCGAGTAGTGTTCAACGCGTACAAACTCACTTCTACCGGAATCTCACTCAACGACATTCTGCATACAGAAATTAAACTTCAGACTGAACTCATCGATGTCTTGATCTGGTTTCGAAAGTTTCACTATGTTTTCACTTCAGACATTGAAAAAATGTACTGGCAAATTAAGGTGCATCCTGATGACTGGAATCTACAGAGAATCATTTGGAAAATTGAACACAATGGAATGCACTCATAACAGCTGACTACAGTAACATACGGTTTGGCATGTGACCCGTATCTTGTCTTAAGTAAAGGTAGATACGTGGATGATGTCTTCGGAGGAGCTGATTCCATCGAAGAAGCCCAAAACACGGTTGAACAGATAAATCGCTTGTGCTTGGCGGGCGATTTTCCTCTTTAGAAGTGGATAAGCAACGATCCAGAAATTTTTCAAGGTGTACCTACAGATAAGCAATTATTTCCAACTTATATACTTATTGGTCAAGACGCTTCTGTCCACTCTCTGGAAATGAGTTGGAATCCAACTTCTGATACATTCCACTTCACTTGGATAATTCCCCAAATGATGAATATTACTAAACGAACCACTCTCTCAACTATCGCTCGATTCTTCGACCGTCTAGAATTTTTGGCAACAATCATAATCAACGCTAAAATCTTCATCCAAGAACTTTGGTCTCTTAAACTGGATTGGGATGATCCGTTACCCACTCTGCAGTCCGAAAAATGGATCACGTTTATTCAGCATCTTCCAGATCTGAAAATGGTATCATTTCCTCCGTGGTTTTGAATGTCAACACAGAATTCCTTGGAGATTCATGGGGTTTGTGACGCATCTCAACAAGCTATGGCTGCTGTTCTGTTCATCAGATCCATAGACCAAGAGGATGAAGTGACCTCGGAGTTCTCACACCAGGGCACATCCTGATCGGAGATCCACTAGCTGTTATTCCTGAGCCCTCCTTGGAAAGCATAAAAGTCTCTCGTCTCTCACGATGGCAGCTCCTGAGGCTGTTAATAAAAATGATTTTCTGTGAATCGGTGTCTAAGTGCTTCTTTGAAGTCGTTCGCCCCCACCCGTAATTTTAGTCAATAAAGGTTTGAACATAGTGCGAATGTGTTCCTTAAGGGTGAAAGAGTCATAAGTAAATGAATTTACTTTTCAATTTAAAATCAAAACAAACTTAACAATCTCTTTAAAAAGTAGAGGTTTTAACAGAATTGTAATATTCGAGAAAAGGGTTCATTATAAACATTACACTGCAAACTAAACCGAGCCCGAATCGCAAACTTGCGAGCCTCGCGCACAGCACTCGATGCAGATTTTTCACATGTTAACAGGTATGATCGTCCTTTTAAAGAATAGAGACTTTTTACCTGACAAGTGGCACCTTGGGTTGATTGATAAAATTCATGTAGGTGATAATGGTAAAGTTTGCATATCTACATTTGCAGATAATTTCCTCAAATCCAGTACATGAGCACTGAATTATTTTAATCGCTTACTTGATTAACATAAGACTGTACGTTATCCACCGTTCCGTGGATCACCTCACTTTTTTCGTTGAAAAGGTTAGAACGTGGAGAAATGTTCAAAACATGGCGACGTTATGTTAACCAGAAACAATCTAAGCAGTGATTTTCACATTTATTATTTAAATAATTTTATTTGTGATATAAAAATGTCAATGATTTATTTGTATTAAGAACCTTCAGGGTTATAAAAGCCACCTAAATTTAACACTCTTTCAATTTTTTGTCTTTCTAAACATGGAGCACGTGTAATAAACTTCAGGTCATTAAGATAGACAAAATTGAAAGAATCAAGAATTATTACCGAATTCATTCATTAGAAATTTGTGTTTTAATTATGTTAAATACACATTTTTTATCGGCAAATACATATTTTTTATCGGTATAATTTGTTTTAGATTCGTCAACCGCAGTACACGTACAAACTTAATTGAGTGACATTTGCTTCGAATCTGAACGAAGAGCGATACATTAAAATCTTTTGGCAATATCGATTTGTCTGTCGATTACGCTTGCATTGAAATTTTCTTTCTTGACTGCGTAGCAGGATATGACATGTCTTTTACTAATCCTATGCTGCCAAATTCCTCTCGGCGTGAGGTATAGTGGTGATTCTAATTTGTTGACCGGTCTCTGCTATTCTGCAAAAATAATTAAACAAATTATTTACTATTAACCAGAAGGGTGAGAAATATCTCTGTACATAATCATTGTTCAAGTAAAAAAAAAACAGAAAAAATTAAATTATATTTTTGAAATTAGTGTAGTACAATTCAAAATTGTCATTCAGTGTACAAAAATTCTATGGAAACTTACCCGGTCTTCTTGGTGGATAACTCCTCCATAAGATTGCGGGTAGATTTACAAAGTGCCATATCTTTATTTCTCGAGGACTAATCTATCAAGAAAAATAAATGTACTTTTGATAGAATTTTTTGTCATTTCTGCAAGTGAACTGACAGTTCTGAATTGAATAATCACTTAATTTCATTATGTGAGATATATTGTTTAACGAACTACAGCATCAAAATTGACATTTCAGCAATATTAGTAGTATGTAGGCCACGATAGCAGCCCGCCTGGTGACGTCTTTTCTCTTACAGCCGCTGGAGCAGTGGAAACACAGATGACGTCACCAGTGTTAATTTTTATACTCCCACCCCCCTTCTGAAAAACTACCCAGATAGCCACCGTGATTATCACGTTTCAATGAATTCTCATGTGATATGTAATTGTCACATCTGAGTCTCGCGTAAATTTTCACGCGTGATTTCCACATCACTTCATGGTGACTCGGCAATTTTTGTCTGCTCCGACTTCACGCGTGATTTTTTTCATCACCGTGATTTCCACCTGATTTCACGATGAGAACATTTGGCTATCTGGATAGCCACCGAAAGCTTATACTACCCAACTCTTGCGTAATATTAACGTTCACAGCTGCTTACCAGGTATATTTTTATTATGATTTTAATTTAGGAAATAAAAATTTCTTATAAATAAATAGAGCGTAAGTAACATAATGCCAGTTTTGTAGTACATAGTTTTTTAATTTTAATTAAATCATTTTTCACCAATTTACACTATGTTGAATATGAAATTGTATGTGTCAGTGTATGATTTTTATTCAGATTCTTTGTTTTTTGATTTATTTCAAAAATAGAATACATCTATAAATTGAGTCCAGAGAATTGCATACAGTTTGCATGCAATAATATTATGTAATATAGTATCGCTGTTTGCTATGTCTTATGTTTGTACCTTGATTGAACAACTTTATTACAGTAAAAAGTAAATATTAAAGTCCGCATATATATCAACGGGGTTTAAGGTGTGATCAAAAGAAGAACGCGAGCACTGAAAGTCAGCATCAGTCGGAAATCTTAATGTCAGCTCGCTATGCGGAAAAAATGTCTGTCATGTTTTGTTCGTAAAGTCAGATGTATAATGCAGGGATTTAGTAAACTCACGACGGAGAGTCGATCGATCGAGATTACGTACAGCGAGCTATAACAGAGATAACATGATCGAAGTAGAAAATTGCATTCTGCAATTATCATATTATCGATTCAGGCGATTAAATAGTCCATATCATTATCGCTGAAAGAATTCTACAGTGAACCCTCGTCAACCCTCGGATTGTCACATGCAGAAACTTTGCGGTCTTGGCAGGAATATTCAGAGCCTATGATGCACTGTAATTGCCCCGACAGTACTAATTTTTTATCCGAACTCACAAATGTCCAGTCATTTCTGTTTCGCGTCAACAAGTGCTCACTGTATTCTAAAATTACATTAGTTTTCGCGTAGCGTTACAATTCGTGTCTATGTAAAAACAAACTCTTCTTCACGCATCCCACTAGCGATCTTACGCCGTCATGCGCACGGAGCATTTGAGCGAATTCCGCCCGCATCGAATGGAATTCATCGCCGTTTAAAAGTACTTTCTGGTATTTCATACTTTCTATGAGACATTCTGATTAGTCATGGGGCTTTAACATTCTTTTTCGACCTTAAATTACTATCCGCCTATATAGACTGACTTTATGTTCACGTCAATATCGTAAGTTAAGTTACCTAATGAATTTAAGGCCATCCTGAAAGTAAGGTCAATTCAATTTTAAGGTTTTCTTTTTACAGTGATCACTGAATCTGCAATTTTCCAGCGACATGAATCTTTGCTTACAAGTACCACGAGGTGCATCATTTAATTCTGGTAAAATCATGTCCCTCAATAGAGATGAAGTGTTGTTCGAGAAATATGCCCATATATCTTCCAAGACATTATCCAGTTTTGTCCAAGTTTTCCAGTCAAAAGCGTGCCCTTGAAATTTTTTCCGGATTAGACAGACTACTGGCTGCAACTTTAAATCAGGGTTATCATCGGTAATTGGTACAAGCTGAAGTCCTACTATTACTAACTTGCCGTGGGAAGTATTTAGTGGATAAAATGTTGAAGAAAGCATATTTTTTTCGCGCAGAATTCTGCATTGATTTAATTAACTTTTCTCTTGAATATAAAGTTTTACAATGCCTCTGTTGAATCGCGTTACGTCTGTAAATGCTGTAATGCTGCTCCTCTCCCAGCTCGCTTCAACGTAAGGGTATCAGAGTGGGGGAAATAACCTAACCAATAATATACATGACTTACCACCTCTACTCATCAATGAAATGGAAGGTGGTGGGGGTATAACTGTGAATGGTTGACGAAAAGTACTTTTTCATCTATTTTGTATTAAATTATCATTAAATTGAAATTGTGATTCGAAAACAGAAACAACTCAAGCCGATCAAACTCAATAAAGGAATAACTAGTTCCGATACAGAGGCAGCAATCAGAATTGGAGAACACCGTGTATCTTCTCTCTCTCGCAGGTCTCCAACTGATATGATCATTTTTTAAAACCAATCAATTTTAATGCGAATTCTCTGTAAATTCTTTTTATAACACGTGATTCAAATGAATCGCGAACTCCTTTTTTAAATCAGTAAAAATGACATAGGAGTATTATATCTAGAAATATATACACTATTATATTTTGAATTTTCCAGACAAACTTGTCGAGCAAAATGCTGTACTTGCGCGCCCTCTCACGGGTTTATAAAAATCACAATATGATGCACAGTTAACGAGATGTCACGTTGACCACCTGCTCCTGGATGGAAAAGATTCTGTACGTGTTATAACAATGACGCTAAGATTCTTACGGTGGCTGCCTTTCGTAAAAAGGTCAGCGACTTCAATATTTGAAACTTCACGCATGAGATCATTGTGATGACTCGATTGTGGAAGACCTTCTCGAAATTTAACGTTTTTTGCCGTAGGGAAGACCACCTTACAGTGAATAATGACCCTACAGTAGATAATCATAAATTAAAAATATAATGGATGTTAAATATTTATTTCAATGTAATTAATAGTTAGGACACGATATGTGATAATATATTAAAATTAAAATGAATTATTTCACTTATATTTGTATTTATAATCAAGGATTGTCTACTGCATTTGTGAGATTGCATTTGTGTTCGGAGTGCAGAGCATATGTTGCATTTGGTGATTTTTCTGATAAGAAGGGTTACCACCTGGCCGAAATATGATCGGCCTAGCCGGAATTTCCAGCCACGGGCCGGCATAAATTCCAGACTTCCTATCTACTGTTATTTGGAATCCGGCCGCCCCCCCCCCCCCCCTTCGGTCGTCTTTCTACATAGGCCGTGAAAACCATGAGCGAAAGATGGCAATCCTACTCTTTGGTGCTTAAAAGACTGTTTTTCAGTTTCGAACGTCGACAGCTCTTGTGCAGTTAATACGTATAATTATGGGTGCTTGTCCTGAGTGCAATAAGTCAATATCCGGAAGATCGCAGGGTGCTGTTTGCTGCATAGAGTGTTGTGTATTCAGCCACTTAACCTGCGTCGATGTCGGATTGGCAAAAAAATCATTTGATGGTTGGAAAAGGGATTAATCGATTTTAGTTTATTTGCGATTTTATTTGCGTGAACTCCAAATCACCGAATGCTAGCGGCACCTCACATGCAGGCGCAGGAACAGATCAGAAACCTTTTCACGGAATTTGAAACTAAGTAGCATGAATGGATTACAAATATCAACACTACGGTTTAGGAAAAGACAGACATTCCAGAGAATGCTCACTGAAATTTCAGGTCGCCTCACTTGAAGCTTCCCTCAACTACCGAGAGCAAGCTGCGCTTCAAACTATCCTTGAGATCTACGGGTTACCTACTAAGCCAAATAAGGATCTTCCATCGGTCCTGGAATTGTTTACCAAGGCACTTGATGCCCCTTCGCTAAAGGTGACCTTCTGAATGTTTATCGCATTCCTCAATCCTCAACATCCAATACATTGCTTGCATACAAAATCGTTGCCAAATTTAGCTGACAAATGGTAAGGGATAAGCTAATCGAGCAGAGGAAAAAAGTACGAGACTTCTCTACGACCAATCTTGGCTGGCCAGATAATGAGAAAAGTCTCATTTTCATACGTGAGGCTTTAACATCCTTTAATCAAAAGGATCTACACTTCTGCATTGGATTCAAGGAAAGAAAAGAAGGTAAAATATTTTTGGATTGCAGGAGGAAAGATCTTTTGTCGAAAGGATTATGGCACGCCTAGGATTCAGCTGTCACTGCTGCAACACATAGAACGATTCCAATAGAAATTAGGCTTTCTACGGAATGTTTTAACATAATAAAGCTGCCCCCTGGATCCCGCCGACTTGCAAAAAGAACAGCAAGCAGTATAATACCAGCTAAATTTCGTGGTGGAGAGGATAAAGGAAATTTTGACTGAAACCAGTATTAGGGTAAAGATAGGGGCGGGACGGGGGGGGGGGGGGGGGGGTTCTGGACAGGAAGAGGTCTAAGGAAAGGGTGCCCGTTGAGTCCGCTACTATTTAATATGCTGCTGGCGGACTTAGAGGAGAAGCTAACGGAGAAAGGGAAAGGGGGGACGATTTTGGGTAATAGCAAACTGTACTCTCTAGCATACGCGGACGATGTAGTTCTATTAGCAGACGATGAGAAGGGGATGAACCTAATGATAAGAATTTTTGAAGAGTATGTGGGAACAAAAGAACTGACGGTGCACGTAGGGAAGACCAAGTTGATGTGCTTCAGAAGTAGAAAGGTACGAGGTGCAGGTGAGGAAAAGAATCGAATGTGCGAGTGAAGTAATGGGCCAAGTATGGGGTATAGGGAAGAGAAGATTCAATGACGATTGGAGAATGAGAGACAAATTAAGAGAGCCTGAAGGTTTAGAGAGGAGTTGAAATGGTAAGAGGGGAGCAGAATAGCACACCCAGATAACAATACGTGCCGGCATGTGATCGGCCCAACAGGCTGGAGACCAACGTGCCTGATAAATGCACGCATCAGGCCAGCAGAGTTGGAATGCGACCGAAGGGTGGATAACGGTCCGGCATATCAGACGCCCGTCGGTCGTGCAAACGGCGAGGGGCGACGGGCCTGCGACTTGCACGACCGCTGCAGGCTTATAGTGTAAGTAGTTTGAGATCGAAAACGCGCATGCGCGTATCGAATCAGCTGTTCTTACCGTGTGTATCATCTCGTGTGGCGCTCACCCGTAAATTTTCGCTCGGATTCAACGCGAAGTGAGTCATTCCGGATAAATAAAAGGATCGACTTTTCCTTTTTGCGCAAAAAGGGGGATTGCTGTTTTTGGTTTGCCTTGCTTGCTGTGCGTGGAATAAACAGTGGGTAAGTATATGCAATAGGGAGGGTCGAAAATAAATACTTTCGAAATTCGAAATTGCTACAACGCGGAAAAGTAGCGTATTGGGGTCCTAAAAAAGTGAAATTAATTTGGAATCGATCGACATTCAGCTTGGTTACCCGCGCTCAAAAAAAAGGTTTCAAAAATTTTTTGTTTGTAGAGTTTTTGAATTTTATTGAGTTTCAATTTTTTTCTACACACCTGGAGGTCTAAAAAGTCTTCTCAATTTTTTTCGGATTTTAATCTATCATTTTCTGAGAGATAATTCCTATTTAATTAACCATTGTTTTCAGAATTTTTTTTAACACGTTTGCAAATAGAAGAAGAATTATTTGAGGTACATGAAAACTTTTTAGTGACAAAAATGCATTAGAAAAAAAATCCCCAAGACCCAGGAATCGAAATTGGCAATACAGTGAATTTTTTAAACTTTGATTTTGATATTTTGTGAACTTATCTTCATAACATGTAGTTAAAAATTTTTGTGAGCATGTGTGGGTTTTTTAAACAAAGAAATACACTAGGAAAAAAATTCACAAGACCCAGGAATCGTTATTGGCAATACAGCGAATTGCAAAATGTTTTATTTTGGTACTTTATGAACTTCTCTTCATAACATGTAGTTTAAATATTTTTGTGAGCATGTGTGGGTTTTTTAAACATAGAAATACACTAGAAAAAAATCCCCAAGACCCAGGAATCGGAATTAGCAATAGAGCGAATTAAAAAATTTGGATTTTGGTATTTGAGGAACTTATCTTTATAACTTGTAGTTTAAACATTTTGGTGAGCATGTGTGGGGTTTTTATACATAGAATTACACTAGAAAAAAAATCCCCAAGACCCAGGAATAAAAATTAATGGGGCGAATTAAAAAAATTTTGATTTTGGTATTTGATGTACTTATCTTCATAACTTGTAGTTAAACATTTTTGTGAGCATGTGTTGTTTTTTCTAAACATAGAAAGACAATAGAAAAAGAATCCACAAGACCCAGGAATCGAAATTGACAATAGAGCGAATTTTAAAAATTGTTATTTTTGTATTTTATGAAGTTATCTTTATAACTTGTGGTTTAAGCATTTTTCTGAGCATATATGGGTTTTTTAAACATATAAATAAACTAAAAAAATCTAGGAAACACAGGAATCGAAATTAAATGACCGCAATTTTTCTTATTTCGGAATTTTGTAGTCTTAATTAAAATTTGCTGTAATTCGAATTTCGATTCCTAGGTCTTGTCGATTATATTTCTAGGGTATTTCTATGGTTCAAAACCCACACATGCTCGTAAAAATGTTTTAACTACAAGCTATAAAGATAAGTTCATAAAATACAAAAATCAAAAGTTTTAAAATTCGCTCTATTGATAATTTCGATTCCTGGGTCTTGTGGATTTTTTGTCTAGTGTACTTATATGTTTAAAAAACCAACACATACTCACAAAAATATTTCAACTACAAGTTATGAAGATAAGTTCATGAAATACCAAAACAAAATTTTTTTTAATTTGCTGTATTGCCAATTTCGATTCCTGGGTTTTGTAGAATTTTTTTCTAATGTATTTCTATGTTTGAAAACCCCACACATGCTCACAAAAATGTTTAACTAAAAGTTATGGAGATAAGTTCACAAAATACTAAAATCAAAATTTAAAAAATTCGCTGTATTGCCAATTTCGATTCCTGGGTCTTGGGGATTTTTTTTCTAATGCATTTTTGTCACTAAAAAGTTTTCATGTACCTCAAATAATTCTCCTCCTATTTGCAAACGTGTTAAAAAAAATTCCGAAAACAATGGTTAATTAAATAGGAATTATCTCTTAGAAAATGGTAGATTGAAATCCGAAAAAAATTGAGAAGACTTTTTTGACCTCCAGATGTGTAGAAAAAAATTGAAACTCAATAAAATTGAAAAACTCTACAAACAAGAAATTTTTAAAACCTTTTTTTCGAGCGCGGGTGACCAAGCTGCATGTCGATCGATTCCAAATTAATTATAATTTTTTAGGACCCCAATACGCTACTTTTCCATGTTGTAGCGATTTCGAATTCTTAAAGTATTTATTTTCGACCCACCCTAATGTGCAACCTTCAAAAATTATAGTTCGGGAATACAATAAAATACCGAGGCCAACATAACCACCCTTTTTAACGCGAAAACTCGCATAGGATCTAAGAAAAACAAAAAATATAAGAAAATCGTTCCAGAAATCATTATCAAGTATTCAGAAATGAATACAAAAACAAGATATCGAAAGTGATCTGAAATTAAAAGGCACTTTTTCATTAAAATTCAAAAAATATTTTGTTATCTCAATAAAATAAAATTTCTTCCTCCAAATAGCACGAAACGTAATAAAATTCTGCGTATAATAAAGTGCAAGTTGGAAGAAAAATGTAAATATTATAAAAAGATATATCTTTTTATGAGAAAAACATTTTTATTTTTTATTTCAACTTTGACTTATTATACGCACAATTTCGTCATTACCTTTCGTGCCATTTGAAGAAAGACATTTTTATTTTATTCAAATAACAAAATATTTTTTTAATTTTAATCTAATCGCACACTCAACCTGCATTTTACCGGATCGTCGGTTATGCAGTTCGTCGGACCGCGTCGCTCCCGCCTGTCAGGCTTGCATACAGACATCAATGGTGTGCACACTAAGGTGCATATCTGCCGGCATATCGTCGGTCCGATCGATCGGACCGCAGGCCGGCAGATCCCTTGC
Source organism: Andricus quercusramuli (assembly GCA_932178445.1). Lineage (NCBI taxonomy): Eukaryota > Metazoa > Arthropoda > Insecta > Hymenoptera > Cynipidae > Andricus > Andricus quercusramuli. Next base: position 26,902 of record CAKNXH010059299.1, on the reverse strand, counting down.
AATCGGCGGGTATTTTGCTATCTGGGCAAGTAAGCTTGGACGAAGTTCTGAACAAGGACACGAGAGGTAATTTGGGTAATTCGAAATGGGAGGAAGAAAGGAAAAAAATGAGAAGGGTTTGTGATATACAAGAAGACGTACTGGAGTGGCAGGATATAGAGTTAGAGCTATTAGTAAGACAAGGAGAAGAGAGATGGATAACGATTATGGATTTGAGGTACAATAGATAGTATATGATGGTCAAAGGGTTGACGGAACCAGAATATTTGCAAAAAATAAAAAAGGAAGACAAATGAGATAGGATGGTACGGTTTAGAATGGGAGAAGGGGTGAGATCTTGTAGATATTGGATGGATGAAAAGGACAATCTGTGTAGAGTATGTGGATACGAAATGGAGTCATGGGCACATGTGTTTGTCGCGTGCAAGTTGAACCAGCTTCACCCCCCTTATTAGCTTATCCACCCCTTGTGTATGAATCAGCTTATCTCGCAGCGGCTGGTGAAAAAAAAGCTCATTCACACCGTTCTATTCTCAGTATTCCTGACTCTTCTCATTATTCTGTCGCTGTTGGTAAAAAATCATCTAACTATTTAATTTTTATTTTTAGAAGAGAGATAAAATCCAGAAATTCGTACGATTTTTGTTTAAAAATTTTTTTTGTCCTTTGTTTCGACCGATAATGTAGTGTAGAAAAGAAGAGCAAATACTGATAACCATATGAAATGAAACGCGGATGCGCGTTTTCTAATGTGCCGTACCGTTGTCCGCCCTACGATCGCATTCCGACTCCGCCGGCCTGACGCGTGCATTTAGCAGGCACGTTGGTCTCCAGCCTGGCGGGCCGATCACGTGCCGGTACATATTGTTATCTGGGTAAAGTTTAACCAGAATATGCTCTACAAAAACGTTGTCAAATGTCGAAATCAGTTTACCAGTCAAAAATCACCCATGATCAAGAACATATCTGCACAACTTTTAATACTATTATGAATGTATTTTAGCTCATGTGGAAAATTGGTTTCGGACATGGCGCAATATGAGAATCAGAAAATTCATTTATTTTCAGAGTTATAGTACGCCATTTAAAAAAAAAATGATTAGCATTTCGAACTCGAAAGTTCATTGCCTCACTACCCGATTCTGGTAGTGTTTCTAGGTGGATAAATACTACCAGTGTGGGTCCACCACACCCACGACGGGTCAACAACACGCAGTATTCCCGAACGGTCACCCATCCAAGTACTAACCGCGCCCAACACTGCTTAACTTCAGTGATCTAACGGGAACTGGTGTTTTCAGCGTGGTATCGCTGTTGACACATTACGCCACACAATACGCCATTTACACAAAATATTTATAAACGAACTATTCATAATGCAATTCTCAAGTAAAAAGTTCAACAGAGTGATAGTTTATATTATTCTGTTGTATTACATACCTCGAATTAAATAAGTTATTCGCAAATTCTTGACTTGTGATTATTATTTCGACGGTTACTCTTAGGGTTAAATATATTTCCGAAAATCGTTATTTCTCAAATTGAACTTATGTTATTCATATAAAATATGCATTACGAAGTTGGAATTTTTTCACCTATAGCAATGCGAAAAAGGACATGGCGTAATATAATGCTAACTTTTAATTAATGTCACTATTTTAATTAATAATTGTAACTGGAATAGAAGCTTCTAATGTGTCCCCTAAGGGTTTCCATTTTTCTTGTGTCTCTTCCCTATTCCTTTACACAGACCCACCAATAGCAATAGCCTTAAGTACTTAGAGAACCTTTTTCTCTAGAGGTACCGGTCCCACGACTCTCCGGAGATGAACAACTCCCTTGCTAGGCAAGTGCTCACCGCATAGGCCACCGAGGCTCTTCCAGAATGCTAGGCGGGAATCGAACCCGCAAGCCGACGGAGTGGGTCCAAAGCCT
>CAKNXH010059299.1:0-24867 GCA_932178445.1 Andricus quercusramuli | reverse complement strand
CCCCCCCCCCCCCCCCCCCGACCATCGTCCCACTAATAATTGTAACTGCTGAGCAAATAAATTTCAGAGGAAAATTGCTTAAAAAAACAAGTTTAATCCTTACCGAGCCTAAAAATAATAATGGTTCACAAATTTCAAAAAGTGGACAAGTTGTAGTATAAATCTAGGGCGGCGATGTATCATCTTCTCGAAATGAATACAAAAACAAAGAATCTGAATAAAAATCATACACTGACACATACTCGCGATTTCACATCTTCAAAAAAGTGTAAATTGGTAAAAAATGATATAATTGAAAACTATTACTACAAAATTGGCATTATGTTAATTACCCTTCACTTATTTATAAATAGTTTTGATTTATTGAATTAAAATCATAATAAAAATATACCTAATTAGAAGCTGCGACCGTTAATATTACGCAAGAGTGGGGTGGTTTACAATTTTTGTGACTGGTGTGTGGGAAGGGGGTGTGCTGGGGGTATGAACATAAGCACTGGTGACGTCATCCGTGTTGCCACTGCTCCAGCGGCTGTAAGAGATCAGACTCCTGGTCGCCGAGCACTTATAACGCAGGTGACGTCGCCAAGAGGGCTGCCCATCATGGCCTACATACTACCAATATTATTTTGTATCGCTGAAGAAAAGACTTGCTAGAAAGACTGCTTGCTACAGTGGTAACATTTTTTAGGTTTGTTCTTTCGCCGACCTATCGCGTATACCAAATTAAAGTTTTCTTCGCAGCCTTGCTGCATTAGTATCAAAGCGACCCCTTTAGAGAAGTGTGATCATGTCGCAGCCTGAACGTTATAAATCTGCATAATTTTTTACTACATACTCTGTTGATAAATTCTCTGAGAGCATTTTCTTTCGCTAGAGATAGAAATGTTTATTGAAAAAATACTAGGAAAAATCGGAAAAAATTCATAGTGGTACTTTGAACATTTCTCAACAAATTGCATTGAAAAATTTGCAGAATATAACAAATTGTTCGTTTTTTGTACATAGATATGCAACTCATGCAACTGTAATATCTTCAGTTGTATTGAAAATAATGAAGTGATTTAAATTAGAGGTAGTTAGTTGAACTATCTGTAATTATTTACAAGTTGAAAAAAGTATTCCTTATTTTTCTCTTCCTGCAAATTGCGATATTTGAAGACAGTTTTCTCATATCGGAAAGCAAGTGTAAGAAACCAGCGGGGTGCCTTTTTTCATGCGATCGTCCTCATCGTCTTTCCTCAGAAAAACTTTGCAGTATATGACCAAGAAATAGCACACTCTTCAAATTAACCCGCACCAAGTTTCTGCCAAAACTGGCGATTAGTTGGCGTTTGGTATACGTTTACAGTGAGTTTGTCAACAGTTTTTGCAAAAATTGAGAAAGAAGAGTTCCGTGCAGTAAAAAAACATTTTTATTTTAAAAATTGTACGGCCGCGCAGATCAAAGCCCCGTTAGACGAAGTTTAAGGAGAATGTACTCCTTCGTTGGAAATCGTTTATTTTTAGATAAACGAATTTAAACGTGGCTTTTTTATCAAACTTATCAAACGACTCTCATACATGCACTGGCTTGAATATAGCTTTAATAGATGTTGAATATTAGTGTGAACTCACAAGGGCCCTCATAAGCAAAAGCACCTCAAAATATGAAACGCAAGAAAGCTGACACTTTAAATGCAACCAGAAATGTGAGAGGCGAAGAGACTCACACAAAAAAGCATCCCCGAATATGAAAGGCACTCCTGCTTAAAGTTCAGGATGGAACCCGGATAGACTCGGTACTATATCCGGGCCTATCCGGGGTGAACTACGGGTTTAGATCCCGGGCTGTATCCGGTTCAATCCTGGACTTTCACGGGACGCTAGGACATATATTTATTCCAGTTTAATCTGACCCTCTGCGGGATCTATTCGGCATACAATTTTGTATTCAGACTTATACGGGTCGCTTAGAAATTCTATCCGCGTCTCATCCGGTCCTATCCAGAAACTATTCAGTATACATTTTCGTATCCGGGTCTATCTGGGACCTATACGGGGCACTTTAAAATTCTATCCGGGTCTTATCCGTTTCTAGCTGGGGTCTAATCGGCATACAATATCGTATCCGAGCCTATCTGAGACCTGTACGGGGCACTTGGAAAGATTTACCCGGGTCCTATCCGGTCCTACCCGGGATCCATTCGGTACAGCAGTTCAAAAGACATGATGTAATATAATAATAAATTTGCACAAAAAAATTGTTTCATATATTCGCAACTGCACTTAATTTATTTTCGAAATTATGTAGTTGCACGCACGGTCCCTTACAAACATAATCACACGCTCAAACGCTTTGAAAAATTACACCCGCCGGGGATTCGAACCCTATCTGAACTACCTGAACCTGAGTCTTAACCTAAATATCGGCCACTCGCCCTAGTCAATTGAGCCATCGAATCTATATTAAATTGATTTGTGATTTCTTACCAAATCCTGAAGATCCAAAATTTAAAGGAAAGTGAAAACAAAATCAACTACTACAAGTAAGTTGTTTGAAAATTCAAGTTAAAAAAATACTTCCAGATAAAAAATACTTGAACCTCAAATATTTTATCTTTAAAATTGAATGTGAACATTAGGGGGGTCTAAAAATACATTGCAAATTTTTTTTTACTATATTGGATAAGACCGCCCCACCCAAAAAAAACAAAAAAACAAGTTGCCAGTTCTGCAGAAAGAAAATCCGTACTTTTCTTTGAAATTCTAACATTAAAACGTGCCACCAGGCACGTGAAAATTACATATATTTCACATGGGAATATTTTGGATTTTTGAAAAATTGGACTGATACTACAGGGTTTGCACGAAATTTGTTAAACTTTTTCAGGAATTGAAGGGGAGTTTCTAGGAAATAAAACCACACAAATAGCTTTCAATTAGAACCGAACCTCCCTCACCCAGAACGCCCTAAATATGACCCAAAAATTTAAAAAACTACATTGTTACATATTATTGTTAATTTTCAGCATTTTCTGCCTTTTTTCTTGATAAAAATAATTACTAATCGACAGTTTGAATATCCCCCATGACTTTTCGAACCATTTTTATTTTTTTTTAATGTTGGTAGTAGTTGGGCATTGTTTAGAGAGATAAATTAAAAAAAGTGATTATTTAAACAAATAATTATTGTTTGTTTGGAAATTTCCCAAAGTTGAACCATAGATGTCCACTTTTTGCTCAACTTAATATCCTACGATTCTTACTGGTGAATACTTACATAACTTTGATACGTTCCCTCTGTTACGTCTTAATAAACATAACTTACATTACATTTTATTAAATTAAATTATGGTTCCTCGTTTTAGATTCTAATTAAAAATTACCTAGAAAATTTGGATGAGGATAGCTACTGATTACAGAAATAAATTAATTTAACATGAAAATAAAATAACTGAGGTTTATTTGAACAATTGCAAATTGATTGAGATCAAATACAAAGTTAAGTTGAAATATCAAAATGATTCAGCTGGAGTGCTCATTCTTCGATTACCTCTTCTTGTTTGGTTTTTAGTCCACCTTGAATAGGGATGACTAGTTAATCAAACAATTCAGTAAAGAGATGTTAAGTGATTTAGTACTTGCTTGTTTAATTGTCCGTGATGTGTATCCACCCTCTCGCCGGTTGAAAGGAGAAAGTGATTCCTACGTCGATCTATGGATCCTATGTGGGACCCGTAGGGGGTGAGTACCGAAGGATGCAGGCTGAGGTGACCAGGTTAGTGAATCTGGGCCTCCGTTGTCCCTTTATGGCAGGTGCTCTATTGAATTCGGACTTGACGCTTCCGCACAGAAGTTAAACTTTAGAAAAGGTTGACGAGGCGAGTATTTTGGACCGGAGTTTAGGATCTCGATGATTCTTTATTGTTGTACTCGGTTGTTGTTCTAACTAAACCGATGAACTGTCCAAACAGGCTAAACTGCCTAAACTGCTTAAACTCCCTAAACTGATCTTTTGCTTCCAAATCTGCTGTATTTATACACGAGATCCCTCCTAAGATTCCCGTAGGGGTGGGTGGTATTAGAAGTAGGGATTCATCATGATTTCAATCAGCGTTGATAATTAATTATGTAGAAGAGTGGTAGAGATTTAATTATCCAATGGGCATCGAGAATTATATGTATGCCCATATACGGAAAGTGTCGCAGTAGCTATGATGCATTATGTCCCTCCCTAGTCCAAAGGATTCATTTATAGGATAGCCAATCAGCGGTGAGGAATCGTGATGTGCCCAAATATGGAGAATGGGGCAGTTACCAAAATATATGGTATCCCTTCCTATATGACAAAAGCTGAGATATTCTAATGCGTACAAGGGCAAAAACTTTGCGTGTGTTCTTTGTCAGAGGTTCACCCTCGTACATCTGTCACCTTGATGGAGATATTTATTGCTTTTGTATTGAAGATGCTGGCGTCCGTTGCATAGGCATAAGTAGGTCAAGATGCTCAAATCATGTAGATGAGTAGTATAGGTACCAGCATTTTGTAAACGTATGGGACTGAAAATCTGGTCTGTTCTTAAGGTTGGCTTGCTGATTAATTCACAGGTCTTCAATTAATGTGTGTTTGGTGGCCGTGTTAGTTCTGCAAATGTTATGTAGCCCGCTCATTTTAGTCTCATGTGCTGTATATGTGCTTTAGGTACCAGCATTTGGAAACGTATAGGATTGAAGATGCGGCTAGTTTTCATGATTGCTACGTTGATTAATTTATGGTCCTGTGATTATTGCGTGCCCATTTCTTGTGTTAAATAGGCGAGAATTTTATGTGTAACGCTTATTTTCGTTTACTGTGCTATGTGAGTGCTATGGGTACCAGCATTTTGTAAGCGTATGGGATTGAAAATTCAGCTAGATTTTCTGGTTACCTTGTTGATTAATGTATGGCTCTAGGATTAGCGTCTGCCTGTTTGTTGTACGAAAGTTGATGCGTACAGCTCATTTTGGTCTATTGCGTTGTTTGTTACAAAGCTGATCTTCACAAATGATCTTAGCAATGTTAGGTTTGTTTATAATATGATTTTGACAATAATAATAATTGGATATTGGATATGATCTTTCAGCTTGTTATTTTATTATTGAATATAAATACTATGCAGTGATAATAAGTTATTATTATAAAAGTCGCGTGACGTGACACTTCTAATGTTTAACAAATTTCGAGTTTATTAAACAATTTTTATTTGCTTGAGCAGTTTTTTTGCGAAAACTTTTTTTAAAATAATATGAAATGGAACACATATAATGGTATATAAAGAATGTTAAAAAAGTTGTAAACTATCCGTACTCAACTTGAATTAAATTCAAAATTGAACAATAATTAATCGTTTAAAAAATGACATAGTTTTGAGAAGAATTCAGCACTCCTCAAAATCAATCAATATTATGTTTAATTTAGAAAATACGAGTTTAAAAATATTTTTCGGGAAAAATAAGTATCGAATCAAATTCAATTTGTTAAAATAATTAAAAGATCGTTAACATATTCTTTCTATACACTATACAGTAGGAAAAGTAATTTTATGTGTTTCATTTTATATTATTTCTTTGAAGTTTTCGAAAAAAAACTGCTTGAGGAAATAAAAATTGTTTATTCAAATAGAAATTTGTTGAAGATCAGAAGAAAAGTATTGAAGTTATGTAAGTATTTGACAATAAGTAGCATAGGATACTAATTTGAGAAAAAAATGGACATATCTGAAAAAAAAATTGTTCACGTAAGTTACATTTATTTAAACAATTCAAAATTGTTTAAAAAGTCATAAGGAATATTGAAATTGATAATTAGTATTGATATGTATTAAAAAGACGGCATTGAATGCTGAAAATGAACAATAATACGTAAGAATGGAGTTTTTTTAATTTTTGGGACATGTTTGGGGTGTTTTGTCTGTGAAGGGTAGGGGGTAAAGGGGGTTGAGGATAAAATTTTATTTAAAAAAAAAAAAAAATTGATTAGCATTTCGAACTCGAAAGTTCATTGCCTCACTACCCGATTCGGGTAGTGTTTCTAGGTGGATAAATACTACCAGTGTGGGTCCACCACACCCACGACGGGTCAACAACACGCAGTATTCCCCGAACGGTTACCCATCCAAGTACTAACCGCGCCCAACACTGCTTAACTTCAGTGATCTAACGGGAACTGGTGTTTTCAGCGTGGTATCGCCGTTGACAAAATTTTATTATATGGTTTTATTTCGTAGACACTCCTCTTCAATCCCTAAAAATTTTGGGAACTTTCCATCAATGGCTAAAGTATCAATTCAATTTTTCGAAAATCCGAAATTTTTCCATGTTGAATATTGGGATTTTCAAGTGCCTGGTGGGACTTTTTAGAAGGTGTCTCTTACCCTCTACCTCGAAAAACGTTTTTTTTGGGCCACGCTAGTGAACATTGTACCGATATCCGGAAGTAGTATAGGACAAATATGGGGCGCCGTTATGGGCGTGGCCTAATCCCCCTTTCTATCCCGCACCTCGCGTCTGGCGCCGACGCGTCACAGCAGATAAGGGGTCGTGCATAAATTACGTAACACTTTTTGGAGGATGGGGGGTCTAGCATAGTGTTACATAATGGTGAAAAAAAACTACAGTAAAAAGTCTGAAAAGCGATACATAGGGGGCAGGGGTCGAAACTGTCGGAAAATTGCGTCACGTAATTTATGCACGAGCCCTGAGACGGACTAGCCGAGTTCCCATTCTCGAAAATGGAAGAGGTAGAGGAGTGGAGATAGGAGATTCCCGACTGGCGGGTTCAGGGCGTTGTGACGTAATAATGTTGGGGTTTCCCAAGAGAAAAAGATACTCAAACGTTTTTTAATATTTTTAACTAGACAAGTAATGTTTTTAATTGAATAATTTAAAAAAATAATGATCTAAAATACAGGAAGGGTAAATAATAAGAGCAACAGTTTTTTGTTGGAATCGTATAATAGTTATTTGTGATACAAGTGCGTAAAATAGGTGATTGTGTGCGGGTGTGAATTTTGCAGCATAAGCCGGAGGCTCGAAGCATGAGTCGGTGGTTAGCGCACGAGCGAAGCGAGTGCGAAAACGTAGACGAGTGTTTCGAACCGCATGCGAATGTGCCAGAAGTATTTTATTTTATTAATCTCAATCTCTGGACTGGCTACAAGCTTGAGCAATTATCTCGCGTCTTCACAATATGGGTTTGGGTTAAATTTTTATGCTGCCCAAATTTACCCCGAAACGAATTCAGACACAGCTCGGCCACCGAACGCAGCGCTGGCTTTTTTATTACTATGCACGAGTCTAGTTCAATGCCTTCTTTTGTTCTTATAACCTCTTTATATGCTTCTTTCAAAACTTTGTCTACACATTCGCGAGTCCACCCCTCAGATTCTTGCTTCGTCTTGTAAAATATGTTGACATATGGAGTGAAAAGGCTCCCTTCGCCAGAGACGGTGTTGCACTGGGTTGTTTTGTAATTCCAAATTTCAAAAATTGTTGTAATTTTATAACCCAATGTTGCGGCTTTTTTGAGTTCATCAGAAATCCATGTTCCCTCATACTCGCGCGATGTTGCTTCAACGTGTGGACAATCAGCTTGTTCGAGGTTATCGCAACATTGGCGACAGAGAGCGTACATGAGCAATATACGGCATTTAATTAAACCTTCGACATTACTTATATCCGTATTGTCGAGTCCTGTGAATATTTTACAGTCATCTCCGACATATACATCTGGATGACCAACAGGAAACTTTCCTGATTTTAAAACTTTCTGTTATGAAGAACGAACATCAAGATACAGCATTTTCTCAACCTCTTTTATTTTATAGTAACACCAGGTGTTCCCAGTGCGCCCCCCCCCCCCCGAAAAACGCGTCTCTGGGATTTGAGGGTTCGTTAACAATAAGGGGGTGGTCGGGGTTATCAGGATAGCCACGTACACACCCATGCCAAAAGCAACCGAGAAATTGTAAGACATGACCCATCCCGTTTAATTCATAAAACCCGTCCATTACATTCCCCTCTTTTAAACGATATTCACGGCCTCTTCCAGCATGAGCGATGGTTACACCCCGTTTTTGCTGTTCACTAATTACCCATTCTACAGCGACTTTTCATTGCGCATCACACCACCTATAAACACCGCGTGGTATTATAGCGATGGTATCGGGTTTTAGAAAATTTGTTCTAAACAATGCAGAACAAGCCGATGGTGTTGTGATGCTATCCGTGAACGGGCAAACATTTCCTGCCTCTAAAAACTGCTTTCCAAAGACGAGAAAGGCGCGTCGCAGAATGTCGATGTCGTTCTTACAATATTCAACTAATTCCTTCTGAAAATCAAAGCGATAATTGGGATCGGAATTTTTTTCCTCATACCACTTTAAAAAATTATCCCTTGCAGATACGGACATATTTTAAATCAGGTAATGGTCCAACATAGTTTTGATTTTCTGGAATATTGAATAAATAGGGGAATACACCTTTTTCCCCCACACCTGTAAGACCAAACGCTGTAGGTAGAGCACTCAATACTATCTGAATATAATTCAGGCTTTCGACAAAACGCGTTTTTTTAACATCCATGCAGAAAATTTTCGAGCCATTTAATATAACACTAGGTTCTTTCCATGGACAGTTGTTCTTCTAAACCAGGTGTTTAAGAATAAATTGAGAGTCAAAACTTTTAGCGTTATGTGCAAAGCAGATGATTTTCTTGAACTTTTTTATAGGTCTGAGGGCAAAGTCTAGTGTTCAAGTGTTTTATTTTGTTGTATCTCGAGGTCATAGAATAGAAAAATCACGGGTCGTCATACATACACTTTTGAATTTAGAAAATGAGTCTGACCGAAGATGTTGATCAAAGCAGGCTTGGTTATAAAATGTCACCAAACAGTTCACACATTTTTTGTATGGTTCTACATGGTCTTACATCTTATTATTATTATTTAATATACAGGGTAGTGTTTTGTGACATGCAAGACACTTGTTTGCATACTTGTGCTCACTGTTATGTCGGTAGCCTTTATTGCACTCGAAGCAAAATAACCGACTTAAACACGCTCCTGTCATCCTTTTAACTACGCAGCGGATGGCCGATCAAAGCTGTCCGCTGCCATTAATGAGGCAGTGGGTGACGGGGATAACGTGCGCGAGCTCGTCCCCCGAGTCGAGATCGAGGTCTTGGACCTCGATTCAACCACTGACGCAGAAAAGGTCGAAGCGGCTGTGAGAAGCCACTTTGGTAACCAATGAGGTGTAGGGCGTTCCGTGAGGTGACCTCGGCGAGGAAGCCTCAAGGAAACGCTACCTAGAAGAACAATACCCAAGCAGGATGCCAGAGGCCGACGAGCCCGTTGTGTGGTACCACCACACTACTGAGGACGATGCGTGCATCCTGGTTGGATGATGGTTTGAAGAACGCCAAGCTGGCAGACAAAAGTGGAAGCCGAAGCACGGCTTACTGGCCTTACGCCCATGTCCTTGAAGCAATGCGAAAGCGGTTCCGAGGAAATGGGTTGGCAGGAAGAGGAGGTGAGTTTAGTGGGTATTACCGCTTTTTAGGTCAAGTCCCACACTCAGTGCGTGAATGCATTCTCACATCCTCTACAAACAAACAAAAAAACCGTCACTATCACTTGAACTAATTTCACCAGCTAACAACTCTAATGTTGTTCGCACTTACTCCTGTCGATGCTCATCCCTTATCGGGATCGATCTGAGGAGATTATTGCTCCAAAATCCCACTAACACGCGCACGTAAAAGCATAGATTTTTCACGGAAACTTCCGGAAAATCAAGAGTGAAAAATGCTTCACAAAATGGTGGCACGGAAATGTTCGAAACTTTCTGAGTAAAAAATTACTAAAAAAAGTGAAACTTAATGATAGAGACATCGGTTTTCATATGGCAGCAGCAGGATCACCCATTCCCGAAATATATAAAAAAACAACCCTCGTACACCTATTTTTGAACTATACTATGTCTGAGTCTCAAAGTTAAGTGTTAAGAATGAGTGGCAGTGATGATCAAGATTCTAGTCAATTACCTTTACAAAACGTTTTACAACAACAAAATATTGTAAAATAGCGAAAAGCAGTGGATGAGGAAAAATGTATTGAAAGTGAAGTTGTTCTGTTTCCATCATGGTGTGAAGAAGGGAGAAATGTTCACATGTGCTCTGAACAATGCTTTTAAACTAAGAAATTGGTTGCAGGATCAGAGAAAAGAAGAATTGATGCTTCGTAATATATTCAACTGTAATCAGAGCCTGTCTTCAATCAACAAAATCAAAACTTCAACAATCAGTAAACCTCTCTCGGAGTGAAATAATTTGATGTTGATTGTTTTTTTGTCTACTGGCCTGATATCAGTATTTTGAATATTGATTTTTATTTCTAAATTGTGAAAAAATTGCTCTCAAGCTCTACCAGAGTCGGTGACACTGCGGACGGGTGTGGACAACATTGAGAGATCAGTCGACAAAATCAATGTTAAATCTACATCACGTGAAGTAAATCAGTTATTACCAAATTTACCAGCTCGTGCCAATCCGGGAAAAAAGGATGAACAGTTTGGAGGTTCTTTAAGCAATTCGGACTACACCAGCGTCTACGGCTGGGGTGTTTCCAGTGGATCGAATTCGGAAAATCTGGATGAGACCGACCTGTCGAGTTGCAAAGCTTGATGGGGCAAAGAAACCTGAATCGCACTGGATTGCCATGCATGTGAGTAAAAATGGCCGAGGAACGTACTTTGACAGCTATGGATTGCCGCCTCTTATCGCTCGACATCTTTATCGTCTGCGAGGAAATTGCACCGTATACAGGTGGAATACAAAGCAATTAAAAAGTGTGTCTTCGGATGTGTGTGGTCAGTTTTGTGTTATGTTTCTTCATCATATGTGTGATGGTTATTTTTTGTGCGAGTTTGCCAAACTTTTTACGGGTAATTTATTAGAAAATGATCGTTTTGTCGTGAATTTTCACGAAAGACTATTAAACAAATGTAAAATTAATTTCACCGTTTTGTGACAACCAACAGACGTGCTTCAAGGTGGGTATTATGATCGTGTGGTAATTAATACGCATCTTGCATCTTGCGTTCAAACTTGTTTGTCACAACTCGCTACATTATATCTTTTATAAGTAAGGTATACGTATTTTATATCTCTGGTTTTACGAGTCATTCGTCTGCTCGCATCGTTGATCTTTTCTTCGCTCTCACCCTCTGTTTTATAATCGTCTTAGTTTATAATATATGATTAAGCGTACACGTGTTTGTATGCATGAGTGGGTATGTGTGTTTGTGTGGAGGAAGGAGTTGGAAGTTGAGAATTACCAGTATCCCAGACAACGAAAATGTAATGAGTTTTAAAATAATCTTTAGCTTTTGTGTAAGCAGGTACTTAGTTTATAATATATTATTAACCATGCGCATGTTTATATGCATGAGTATGTGTGTGTTTGTGCATAAGAAGGAGTTTGAAATTTTAAGTTGAAAATTATCGGTATCCCAGACTACGAAAATGTAATGAGTTATGAAATAATCTTTAATTTTTATGTATGCATATTTAACTCTAAGATAGGTTTGGATTCTTCTGAAATATAACACAGTTATAGTAGGTCTATTTCGATATAAGGATTTTTTGACAAAAATGGAATAAATATATTTTTATAGGTTTTAACAAAAAACTGTTACTCTTATTATTTACCGTTCCTCTATTTTAGATAATTATTTTTATAAACTTATTTCACTAATAAATGAAAATTCAATTTTATTTCTTAAAATTATTCTATTCAAAACATTACTTGTCTAGTCAAAAATGTTAAAAATCGTTTGAGTATCTTTTTCTCTAGGGAAACCCCAACATTATTACGTCACAATGGCCTGAACTCGCCAGTCGGGAGTCTCTTATCTCCACTCCTCCACCTTTTCCATTTTCAAGTTTGGGAACTCCACGTGTGATGTCACTAGACCCAGAATTTCCCAGACCGGAGTTCCCTCTCCCCCTCTCCAACTACACAGATCTCAGCTAGTCAGTCTTATCTGCTGTGACGCTTCGGTGCCAGGCGCAGGGTGCAGGGTAGAGAGGGGGATTAGGCCACGCCCATAACGGCGCCCCATAGTTGTCCTATACTACTTCCGGGGATCAAATAGCACTTTCGTGTCCATTTTAAGTCCTGATTACATTTACGACTTTACAACTCCATTGAAAGCGTAGTCATTAATTTATGTATAAACTTAAATATGTTTCAAGAAAGTTATACATTCACACGAATGATGAAGTTGTTTTACGTTCCGGATAGGTCTCCGATAGACCCGTTAAAACACACTTTATCGGACTCAGTCTTTTTATCGATGCAAATACTACCATTTTGGTCCCGGATAGACCCGAAGAAACACCCTTTTTGGTATTGCAGCTCAAATCAATTTCTGGTTCCTCGTCCCGGATAGGTCCTCAATAGAACTGACAAAACATACTTTCTAGGACTTGGTCTCTTTATCGATGGAAATACTCCCAGATTAGTCCCGGACAGACGTCCTTTTTGAGTTGACAGGAAATCAATTTCTGGCTCCACATCCCGCATAAGTTCCCGATAGACCCGATGAAACATACATTATCGGACTTGGTCTTATTATCGGTGCAAATACTCCCAGATTAGTTCCGGAAATACTCGGACATACAACCGTTTTGACTTTACAGGAAATTAATTTCTGGTTCCACGTCCCGGATAGGTCCGCTATAGTCCCCATAAAACATATGTTTATCGGACCTAATCTCTTCATAGTTGCAAATATTTTCACATTGGTTTCGGATAGACGCGAATAGACAACCTTCTTGACTACAAAGGAAATGAAATTTTGGTCCCATGTCCCGAATAGGTCCAGGATAGACCAAGTTAAGCTTACATTACGAGACTTTATAATTCTTCGGTGCAAATACTACCGATCAGATCCCAGATACGCCCGGATAGAAGCTTCGTTTAAACTTCGAGGAAATGAATTTTTATTTTTGTGTCCCAAGTAGATCCCGGATAAAATCAGATAAACGTAAACTGTAGGACGTGTTTCTTTTTTCAAAGGTACACTCCGAGATAGGTCCCGGAAAGCCTCGGATAGACGCTCCATTTGAACTTCGAGAAAATGAATTTTTGTTTGCGTGTCCCGAATAGGTCCCAGATAGACCCGGATAAACGTAAAGTGTAGGACTTGTTTCTTTTTTCAACGGAAAACTCCCAGATAGGTCCCGGGTACACCCGGATAGACGCTTGATTTTATCTGAGAGGAAACGAATATCTGTTTTCGTCTCCTGAATAGGTCCCGGATATACCCGGATAAACGTGAACTGTAGGACGTTTTTCTTTTTTCAACGATAAACTTCCAGATAGGTCCCGGGTAGACGCTTCTTCTGAACTGAGAGGAAATGAATTTTTGTTTCCGTGTCCCACATAAGTCCCGGATAGACCCGTATAGATGACTTATTCGGTTTCTATCGGGTCCTACCCGGAATTTTAAGCAGCCCAGCAAAAAAGAAAGTATTGATACGAATTGAATTGAAAAGGCTAAGGCACCCTGCGAATCCCGCTTTGCGACAATGATGCATTGGACCTATGCGTCAATGCATGTAAATTCGTGAAGACGGTATTTCAATTTTGAATCTTTCTACGTAAAAATACGGCGCAAAAGTCTGATGTCATCAAATACACTTCAATGCGTCAGCATGCAAACGCTTCAACGCTGGTCAATGCGTCTGAATTCGTGAGAGTAAAATACACACTCGAATTCGCCACAATTCGTCACGGCGAATTTCAGAAATGTTGAATTATACAATTTAATCCGTAACAGGTAAACCAACGTGAGGGGCATATAGAATTTATTGTAAAAGTTTTCGTAAATTGTCCCGAAGCTCGGTGGCGGGTAATCTGGAATGATACACGAGGGATAGCTGTTTCAAGTCTCGACGCATGCACTTTTTATTAATTTTTTTCTAATTGACCTTAACCACGCATTTATATGAATTCACTCGCGTTCAATTTGCGCCATCTCAATTCATCTAAATGCGTCTCAATCAGTTTGAACGAATCAGAAAACGGGATTCACGCGTATTACAAAAATTTTAATTCGATCCAATCCGTATCAATTCTTTCTCTTTTTCTGGGAGAGAAGTGAATTCAAACCAAAATGCAAACCCAACATGTAAGAGGAAAGAAACCTCAAATGAAAATACACCTCAAAATGTGAGAAGGAAGGGAACTCACACTAAAATGCACTCCGAAGTGTAAGAGGCAAGGGAAGCCACACTAAAATGCAACCCAATATTTGGAAAGCAAGACAATTAAGAAGCAACGGAACACAATAAAATGTACCCTAAAATATTCGAGGCTAGGGAACTCAAACTAAAATACAACCCTAAATGTGAGAGGCAAATGTACTTACACAAAAATGCATCCAGAAAAAAATGCATGCAGAGTAAACTACAATCCAAAATATGAAAGAAAAGGGCACTTACACACACAAGCATCCCAAAATGTGAGAGGCAAGGGTACTCAAAGTAAAATGCACCTCAAAATATGACAGACCAGGAAACTTAACCTTCATCCGCTTGCGTTAGCGGTCAAGTGACCGCCTTTTTGAAATTTAAATTACGCTTACGAGCGCTAGTTCCTCATCGCCATCAGTTCAGTTCCAAACTCAGAGACGCAAGGTCGGCGGTCTGGTCATAGCAGGTGATTGTCGTGCGAACTCCGGCGGGGATTTTTTTCCATCACATTGGCGGTCTGATAACAGTCGTACTAACGCAGAGGGGAATTTTTTCGTCACATAGGCGGTCTAGTGGCAGTCCTGCGAACGCCCATGTGACTCAAGTTGGCGCGAACGCATGAAGGTTAAACTAAAGCACACTCTAAAATTCGTTAGGCAAGAGTACTTACACCAAAATGCAACTCAAAATGTTTCAGGCAAAGAGAGTCATACGAAAAAGCATCCCAAAATGTTGGGATGCTTCAGGACAAATTTCGATCCTAATATGGTTAGGATAAGGTTTTTATTGTTCATTTATGAATCATTTTATTTCCTTTTGTGAATGATAACATTTCAATAAAGTAAGTGCATGTAACAATAATATTATGTAGGTTTGTGTAAAATTGTATGAGAAAAAAGTGTGCCAGGATCTCAGAGACAAGGGAAATCAGAGTAAAATTCACCCTAAAATATGACAGACCAGGGAACTTAAACGAAAATACACCCAAAAATTTGAGAGGCAAGAGTATTCACACCAAAATGCATACCAAAATGATAGAGGCAAAGGGAGTCATACAATAAAGCATCCTAAAATTATGGGATGCTTTAGGACCAATTTCGGCCCTCATACAGTTAGGATAAGGTTTTCATTGTTCATTTATAAATCCTTTTATTTACTTTTGTGAATGATGAAATTTTAATAAAGTAAGCGCATGTAACAAAAATATAATGTAGGTTTATGTAACATTGTATGAGGTTTGGAAGATTTCACATTTGACCCGTGATTCTCATACATATAAAAATGTCCATTGTTAATTAAATTGGAAGTTGTGTTTCACCCTCTCAAACACATTATGAGAAAAATATGAAGATGGATTGCATTTTGCTGTTTTGCGGAATTTTCAACCTAAAAAGATGACTTTGCATGACAAAAATTGAGTTTAAAACCAAAAAGACGAATTTTCACCCAATAAAGATTTTTCAGTCATGAAAAAGAAGTTCATCTAAATTGTTGAACCTTCAAGCCAAAAGAGAAATTTTCTATACAAAAATGGAATTTTCGAACCCGAAAATATGAATTTTCACCTAAAAAATTAATTGTCAACATTATTGTTAAATTGTCATCCAAAGAGATTAATCTTCATTAAAGAATAAATTTTCAACAAAGTAGTTCAACTTTTACCCATGTAGTTATATTTTCAACTAAAAATATCAATTTTCAACCAAATAGTTGAATCCTCAAGCAAATAAGTTTAATTTTCAAACAGGCAGTTCATTTTTATCCAAGAAAGATGAACTTCTATTAAAACAGATTAATTTTTCAATTAAAAAGTCAAATTACAAAAAATAGTTAAATTTTCATGCAAAAAAGATTTCAGTTTGACTTTTCAACATCAAAATATGTATCTTAAACAAAAAGTAAATTTTCTACAAAATTGTTGAATTTTTAACCCAGCAGTTGCATTTTTATCCAAGAAAGATGCAATTTCTACTTAAATATATGAATTTTAAATTAAAAAGACGAGTTGAAAATAAATAGCTGAATTTTCATTCAAAAAAAAATTCAGATGACTTTTTAACACCAAAATATGATTTTTGAATAAAAAGTAAATTTTCTACGAAAGTAGTTGAATTTTCAACCCAAAAAGACGAATTAAAAAAAAACACTTGAATTTTCAAACCAGAGAGACGAAGTTTCAACAAAGCAGTTAAAGGTCCAAGCAAACAATAAAATTTATAACTACAGTCCAAGTCCGATAACTTTCCAACTTCGGGTTTGTAGGGGCGGAAAATTCCAGGAATTGCGGACTTATCGGATGACGCCTCTAGAAGCACGATATTAGGTGTGCGCATGCGTAAGAATAATGCGCAAATCATGAGGAAAATAGCACACGTAGTGGGGGAACCCCAATTATACAAGGCAAATAAACTGCTAAAAAGAATATTATTTCAGGTTTACCACAACACATCATTTTAAAAATTCTCTAATTTTTCCCTGGTCAATTATTTTATTTTTCCTGGCCATTCCCTAGTAGCAACGTCTGCTTTGTATGATAGAGGCCAGACTCTGGCTCATCATCTGCTCCCTCTAGTCGACCAGACTGGCGGGAGAAATGATCAGACCAGACGAAAAACAGAATCTGGTGAATGAAGGAACCAGAATCTGGTATTTAGTTTAAACACTAATAATTAATGTAGGATATAAATAATGAAATTGAAAATCTAGCAATCGGCAATTTGAACGATTCACAAATATGAAAAAACATGCAAGCATGCAAGCTTATACGCACGAAGTAGTATAAGGAGATCCATCTCTATGGACCATTACGGAAAATTGTATCCCCCATTTTTCCGTGCCCACATCCTATAGCAAAACCAGATTAAGTATTGTGGCGCCTCTTGCGGAGACCCGTTAAACATAGGTTTTGGAGGCAGTTTCGAAAATGGTTTTCATTGGTCAGTCATTCGCCAGTTTTGACAGCCGGTAGCAGAGATGTAAAAAAGTTTTTTGAAAGTTTTTTTAGAAAGTGCAGTTTGTATGTGCAGTTTTAAAAGTAAGTACTTTTGAATGCATGAAAGACGTATAAAATGTATTGCATGTTCTGCAAGAAGTGACGATTTATAAAAACCTAACCTATAATTCGATTTTAAAAGGATAACGATATCAAGTAGTTCCTCAATTTTTACGTGCGCCCTACTCATTCCACTAATTTCAAATTAATTCACTCCAAAAAAGTGGTTTTTTCATAACAAATTTACACACAATTCAAACCAAAATTTGATACTTAAAAAATTAGTTAAATTACGTTGTTTATTCTGAGGCAACCGTGACCGTGATGTGACACTTAGCAGACGACGAAAGGAGGCAGATATTGTAGAACACAATAGTTTCAAATTTTCTCACGAGAGTCGCTACAATAGTTTATCTGGTATGCTGTAGGAAGTGGGCACGGAAAAATGGGAAGTATCCTTATATTAGAGTTGGATCTCCTTGTACTACTTTCGTGCTTATACGACAACAGGTTATGTTTTTAATATTTCAGTGAGTCTCCTGGAATACTGCAGTATATTCTCCCAGAAAAGGCTCAAATATAGTGTAAAACTATTACAGAAACCTATTTAGTACCATTTTACGTTATTTCAATTTTGTCTGGAGTATATCATGACCAATCTGGGCCAGGATCTGCTACACCAGACTCTGGTGCCAGAACAGCACGCCAGAGCGGAACCAGCCGGGCGCCAGGCTGCGAACAGATTCTTTTTCTGGCGCCCAACTTGCGCCAGTCTGCAGTTATCTTGCTACTAGGGTTAATATTCAAATACCAGAATCTTAAAATAGTAAAATTTTTAACCTCGAATCTTCTATGAAGGAAATAAAACCATTTCAAATTAAGATGGAAAAATTTCAAATTTATTCTCCTTCACAGGTATTTAAAATTATAGAAATTTCCCGACTTTTGCAAGATTTGAATAACTGTTGTTGGCATAGGCTCGTTTCAGTGTTGAGTGAGTTACTCTATTAAAAGTATCTAAGTACAGTTACAGTTCCTTTTAAAAAAAAGTATCTAGTTACAGATACAGTTCATTTTTCAAAAAAGTATCTTGATACCCTACTTTAAAAAAAGTCAGGAATCGTCACGAATGGTCAGAAGTTCTGACGATTCCTGAACATCCTGACCATTCCTGACGAGTCTGACGATTTCTGAAGATATGCTAATTCACATCCCATCAGGTAGCTCGTCGGCTAGGACCGCAGGTAGGTAACCCAAAAGGATTAAAAATTGAAAATAATTTTTTTTTTAAATGTTGCATATACAGACTCAAAAGTTAGAAATTTAGAATCTACGGGCTTCGACGATTTCAGATACCTGAAATTTTTTCTAAAAAATTTAAAATTAGATCAAATATAACGTATTTTGTAAAGAGAAAGAGATACGTCAAAACGGACAAAATTTTCAGATTCACCTTCAGAGTCATTTAATATATAAATATTATTAATTAATTATGAGTAAAAAGAGAATATGCATAAATAAATATAAATAAATAATATGAATAACCTGGGAAATATAAAAGGGATTAGGTTTTATGACATTCCATTCTTGGACCCCTAATAAAAGGATTATCCTTCGAACCCAAGCTCTGACGATTTCTGAACATTTCTAAAGAATTCTTACTTTTCCTGACGATTTCTATCGAGAAACGTAACAAAAGTAGTCAGAAATGGTCAGAACTCCTGACTTTTTTTCTGACGATTCCTGACTTTTTTTTTAGTAGGGTACAGTTACAAATAATACAGAAAGTAACTTAAGTTTCTTTTAAAGTTAAGAAAAAAGAAGCCGATATATTCTACCATTGGTCGTAATTGGCGCGCGATTTAAACTCGAATTAATTATATCAAATACGGTCAATGGCAGAATTCCTCTAAGGAAGCCAACGCAAACGCAGTAGCCTAAGGCGCCAGCTTTGGGATCACTGATCAGAAGTACTGAAAATATGAATCTCAGTGCGCAAGCGCGATCACGATATTCTATAGAGTATTTCCATTAAGCCATAAAATTTCAAAATGGCCGAACACGCCAGGGAGAGCACTCGTGCTTTATTCATTGAATCCCATGTAATATACTTTTCGAGGATCAATTAATTATTTATTTTAAGAAAATGGTACTTTCGTGTTTTATTGTGGGTTGTACGAAGAACAAAGCAAGGGACCAAGGAATATTATTTCATCAAATTCCAGCTATTAGAAAAGTAACAAACAAAAAGCATGCCAGACCGGGTGAGGCATACACTGTGAAAAAAAATGTTGTAACTTTACCACTGCGTTTTTGTAATCTTACCAAAACTTGTAAAATTACTTCCTTCATAGTTGTGAACTTACTAGTTTCGAACGAATAACATCACTTTCAATGAAGTAGTTTCACAAGATATTGTGAATTCACTCTTTAAAAGTAGGTAAGAATTGGACTGCCAGAGAGTCTAATGAGAATCCAATTCTTACCTACTTTTAAAGAGGTGAATTCACAATATCTTGTGAAACTACTTCATTGAAAGTGATGTTATTCGTTTGAAACTAGTAAGTTCACAACTATGAAGGAAGTAATTTTATAAGTTTTGGTATGATCACAAAAACGCAGTGGTGAAGTTACGACTTTTTTTTTACAGTGTACACTTTGCAGAAAAAAATAGAGTTATCGAAAAAAGACGTGAAAAATGGATAAGTGAGATTAAACCTGGTCCTTTGAGTGAGTCGCTGATAAGAAATGCAACAATTTGCTCAAACCATTTTATATCAGGTAAGATAAATTAGATACATTTTACACAAGGCTGAAGTAATCAAGTTATATAACCTCCAAATTCAATTGCCTCATTTTACTCAATAAATACTAGCATTAAATATTTTTCAAATACTTATCGGTACTATGGTTTTAAACAAAAGTGCGAACACAGTAGGAAAAAGTGTTTACTCTGATAATTTTTGCGTAATACAAAAGTTTTGAATGTTGAGATTATAGTTGAAGTTACCATGCGAAAATTTCATTTCATGCAAAAGTTATTAAATTAAACAGTTTCTCCCTATGCATACATACTCTAATTTAAAGAAGGTGTACTGATCAGTGTTTAAAAATGATTTAGTTCCAGTATTTATTCAGTAAGGTGAGGTGATAAGATTTTGAGGTTAGAGCTCGAGTCCAACAGCCTTCCTGTTACAATTCGCTGCAACTTTTGTTCGACTCATGTATGGCAATATATAAGTGGGGTCAAACAATTTTTCCTGACAAGTTTCTTATACTTCTTATACTACTTATACGATACAAGATCGAACTCACTCACTACGGTTACATCTCTAATACTTGTGGAAAATTCCTCACTTTTCAGAGCGTAGGGATCTAAATTGTCAATTGCACTTAGTTTATTATAATAACGGACCTTCACTTCACCAGATAAACTCAAAAAGTATTCACTAGACATTTTTAATTTGCCGATAAACACAATTTTTTAACTAAGATAATACACGCGGCGCTATGTATACAATGCAATGTTTTCCCTGGAGTGTTCGGACATTTTGAAATGACGTCACAAGTGGAAATACTCTATTGTTCTTCCATTGCCCGCAATTTTTGAAATTTCTGTTTATAGCGTAACAGCTATTGAAAGGAAATTATACAAAAAATACAAAGTAACTCAAAAGTAACTGTAGAATTAAAGTTACAAGTTACTGCAAACATAGTAACTGAGGTACATAAGTTACAGTTACTTTTTTTAAAGTAACTAAGTTACTGCAAAAGATACAAGTATCTTGTCTTTTTAAGTAACTTAAATACTTGTACCTAGATACTTCCCAACACTGGTTCGTTTCTCATTCACCAGGTTTCCATGGCGCGTAAAGTTAAATTCATATTAACTTACTGTACAATTACTATAAGTTAACACTATCGGACCATTTTTTATTAAAAATTTAAAATGAAGAAACCCAACGTTTCGGAACCACTCTGTTTCCGAAACGTTGGGTTTCTTCTTTTAAATTTTAAATAAAAAATGGTCCGATAGTGTTGACACAACATTGTTGTTTCTTTTTCTCCTTACTGGATTCTCGGACGTTAAAGAAATTTATACTATAAGTTATTTGTTTCATTTGCACATTTCCAGAAATTACGTACATGAATAAAAGCCCCCCCCCCCCCTCCACAAAATCTCGTAACAAAACCTCTCGACCCCTGAACTATGAGCTGTTACAAAATTTAAGTACGTTCCCTAAGAGGTAAGGGAAGCCACACTAAATACAACCCGAAATGTAGAAGGCACAGGTACTCACGCAAAAAAGCATTCGAAATGTGAGAGGCAAGAGAATTCACACCAAAATGGACCTCAAAATGTAAGAGGTTGACGGACTCAGGGCGCAGTCCCATGGAGGTAGATTAGTAGAATAGTGGAACAGTTTTGACGAATGAGGTGACTGCTAGCCCAGCTGAAAACTCCTGTATAGGAACCTGTGCAGGAACGTGACAGGTTCCTTTGGAGGTCCCTGCACAGATTTCTGTACAGGAACGTACGCAGGTTCCTGGTACACCGGTTCCTGCCGCGGATCCTCCCTGGCGGACCGGCCGAACGCAAACATTACGCTACAGCGTAACGGTAAAGTAATGGTAAAGTAATATGGCATTATAGTTAATAAAGGAAACAAAATTAATATGTAAACTGTTGCAATTATAATAAAACGTTGAAATTTACGTCCAACAGTCATGCCGCAATTGCAACAAGTTGCTTTTGCAGCATTAAAAAATAAAAAAACATAGTGACCGTCATTGCAGTCGGGCCCCTGCATATTGGCAACCCGCTAACGTGGCTTTAAGTGGGTTGCCAGTCTGCAGGGACCCGACTTGAATGACAGCCACTTTGTTTTTTTATTTTTTAACGCTGAGAAAGCAACTTGTTGCAATTACGGCATGACCATTTAATGTAAATTTTAACGTTTTATTATAATTGCAACAATTTACATATTAACTTTGTTTCCTTTATTAATTATAATGCCATATTACTTTAGCATTACTTTACCATTACTTTACCGTTAAGCTGTAGCGTAATGTTAGAGTTCGGCCGGTCCGCCAGGGCTGCGAGGGAACTTGCGCACGTTCCTGTATAGGAACTTGGATATTCAAATACCTGTACTGGTTCCTGTATTATCGTGAATTTTACTGCAAAAAATTCCCTAGGGAGGATCCTGTACAGGTTCCTGTGCAAGTGGGACACATTTGCAGAAAGTACCTATGAAGGATCCTGTACAGGTTCCTGAGTAGGTGGGACACTCGCATATATATGTATATAATACTATCTCATATATATATATATATATATATATATATATAATTAAAAAAAAAAAAAAAGTTAAACAACCACCGCAGGGTACCACTAAGAGCAACTGCCATCTGGAAAAAATGTCAATGGCCCCCAGTAGAACCGCGGTAAAATACACCTATGGCCACGTCTCACATCCGTGAGATGGGTGGTCACAGGGCACGACGAAATCACAGCGACAGGCCGGCTAAACCCTCGTGTGTCTTGAGGACACGAAGCGACCCACGGATGACAGCTTCCTGCATCCATCTCGCAAGAGCCTTGGCATATGTTTGGCACGCGGGTATGGCTTTAAGGTTACGAACCAGCGATAATTTCACACCTCCGAGAGCACCTATCACAAGGACAATTACTCGTACCGAATATTTTGGGTACAGTCGACGCAGCTCTCTTTTAAGGTCTTGATATCTCTCCTCTTTTTCTTTCTCCTTTGCAGTGATGTTGTATTCGGATGGAGCCGAGAATTCGATCACGAATATAGTTCGTTTCTCGAAGTCTTGGAGAACAATGTCAGGCCTCGAGTGCGCAACGGAGACTGCTGCCCGAAAATCGTAGTTCCAGAAAATCTGGCACTTCTCGTTTCGGACAATTGACTCTATTTCCCTTGGAGCGTTCGGCAGGGCAGGGTCGCGACCAACACCGTAAGAGCGACAAAGGTGGTAATAAAGTACTCTTAGGGCCGCATTATGTCTATAGATATACGTTGTTCCTGCGTGGGTCGGACACCCCGATAGTATGTGTTCTAGGTACTCAGCGTGTGCATGACACGCTCTGCACCTATCACTGGGAACTTCTTGACATAAAATACGGGCGCGGTATGTAAGGTGGAGATTACACCGTCCTGGCATGCGAAAATAAAGCCCTCTGTACCTGAATTGAGCCCTGATGATTTGAGGAAAGCAAAAGTTTGCTCCTTCGACAAGGACTGTTTTTCTACATTTCTGTGAAAGTTTCCGTGCATTTGCTTGTCGAGTAGCTCTTGGTGAAATTTTCCAACCTCTGCTTTCTTTACTTCGGCTTTTAGACGTGAAGCATCTAGATGGAGTAATGCACTTTCCTCACTTCTGATGTTAAAATTCAGGCCAAGGGTCTTGGCAGCTTGCTCCGCGGCTTTGTAAAGGAACGCCCCTTCGCCAATCACCTCGTGGTTTCTGACCATCTTTAGGAGAGGATCTCTGCCATTCGCAACGATGTAAGCTGTACTTAAAACAATTCGGTTATGAAGACACTGGAGATTCAGAAGTCCGCGTCCGCCTTGCTGGCGTGAAATGTATAATCGCGGAACTGACGAATTGATATGCAAGCTTTTATGCATATGCATGATCTTACGCGTGGTGACATCAAGGGCCTTAAGCTCGTTCTTCGTCCATTGAACCACCCCAAACGAGTAGAGTAGAACCGGGACGGCAAGCATGTTAGTCGCAGATACCTTGTTCAACGCCGACAGATTGGAAGACCAAATCTGTCGAAGAAGATGCTTGTATCTGCTTCGGAGAGACTCCTTCACTGATGTTACGTCCTGAATGCGGCTCTGAGGCACGCCCAGGTATGTATAGGTCTCTCCAGTGTTAAGGTGTCTAATAACACTTATATCCACAAGCTCAGGGTCCTTGGGAACGCCAGTAATCTTTCCTTTCTTCAAATGAATTTTGGCACACTTGTCCAAACCAAAGTCCATCCCAATCTCTCCTGTGTAGTTCTTGACGATATTTATAGCAGTTTGAAGTTTGCTTTTACCAGCGGCATAGATCTTCAGGTCATCCATATAGAATACATGAGTGACCTTATGCTCACGCTGATTAGTGTCGCCACAGAGGTATCCAGGAGAATTTCGTAGTGCGAGAGATAGAGGCAAAAGTGTGATGCAAAAAAGCAAAGGGCTCATACTATCCCCTTGAAAGACGCCCCTCTGGAAGGTGACATTGTTCGTCGTCAGACGATAATTCCTAGATGAGATGGTAAATCTAGTTTTCCAAAGAGGCATCAATCTCTCTATGCATCTCACTATGTGTGGATGTACCTTCAAGCTTTCCAACAGACAGATGATAAGTCTATGAGAGGTTGAATCAAAAGCTTTCCGGTAGTCAATCCAGGCCATTGACAGGACGCGCTGATGGACTGTAGCGTCTTTACAGACACACCTGTCAATCAGCAGGTTCTCTCGACAGCCTGCTACACCTTTTTTCGAGCCACGTTGTTCGTACATCTCTCGCCATACAGGCTCAATTCGTCGAACAATCCTGTTGTTTAGGA